>VMDO01031026.1:0-20575 GCA_007922755.1 Pedetes capensis
CATTGCTAAGGCTTGCTTTGTGGTGCGTGTACCTATAGTCCCAGCACTGGAAAGGCTGAGGAGTAAGGACCACTGGGCCCAGGAGTAGGAAACCAATATGAGTAACAAAGTGAGATTACATCTCAATAAAAAGAATGAGGAGGAGGAGGAGGAGAAGACTGAGGAGGAGGAGGAGATGGAGGAGGAGGAGGAGGAGGAGGAGGTGGAGGAGGAGGAGGTGGAGGAGGAGGAGGAGGAGGAGGAGAAGAAGAAGAGGAGGAAAAAAGAATTGATTTTGGGCTGAGCATGGTGGTGCACACAGGCAGGAGGCAGAGGCAGGAGGATCTTAAGTTCAAGGCCAGCCTGGGTTACATAGAAAAACCATGTCAGATTTTTTTAGTCTTTAAATTTCCACATAAAATAAGGATTTTAGCCCACACAAACTTGATGACCCACAATCCCACTCTGCCTTGTTACCTGGTTCCTTTGCCTACTTTTGAAATCTTATCCAACAACATCTTATAGTGTCATAGAGCAAAGGTAGCCATCCATACAATCCTAGGATGTTGTATTTTTAGGAGTTTAAGTTATGAAACAGATAGTTGGACACAGGTAGATACATCAGAGAAATCCAGCCAAGATTAGAATGTAGTATTTCACAAAAGAGCCTTCAATGGACCACCCCTGGGCACAGATAATTCAAGGTCCCTGGGCTCAGCTGCTGACTTGGAAGTGCAGAAGAAAAAGAGATAAGCTTTATATTCAAACATAAGTGGGATCAAAATGCAATAGCATCATTCACAGAGGTCTGTTGATTTCTGTGAACTTTGATTGGTTCATCTGTAAAAGGAAGATAATACTCTCTTCAACATCTTTAATAAGACCATGTATATATTTTTAAAAAACAGCAGTATTGGGCATATATTTAGTATTCGGTTATAGACTTCATCATCACCATTATTACCCATGAGCTCTCTGAGTTCAGTTCCTAAATTGTGAGGAATAAATGAGACAGTAATATAACAAGCACCCCATAGACACCTCAGTGCTTGAAAAGTACTCACTAAGTGAAGTTAGTCTTATTAAATACCCTCATCATACACTCATATAATTGCTTCTTCCTATTTCTTTTGCCTATGGCTTCCTTTTTTTTTTAATCTTCATCAGATTTTTACAAGCTTGCAAAGAAGGTAGCATAGGGTACAGATTCAGAAAAGAAAATGGAAAGAAGGGATAAGATACCTATCTCAGCCTACCCTGCACTTTTCTCTCAGAAGATACTCAACAAATACTCAAGAAGCAAACGGGTTGCATTGAGAGACAAAAAGAAATAATCGTGTTGATGTAAAAATACCAACTCTTCTTTAATAGTTTGCTCTGAACCAAATTTGAGTGATGATGGCCCTGAGAGCAAGGATCCAAGTTATCCTGAGTGCATGATCTACCATGGAAAAGGTTACATCAAATCTTATAATCACGGAAAAGAAAGTCATAAACAATGTGCTTACAAAATACAAAGGTGAGATCATCAGGTAGGGGACTATATTAAAGTGGGGAAATCTAAAGGATTTAGATATTGTCTTTATCACATTCTTCGCTTTAGGGTAGGTGAAGGCTAAATGTGTCAAGCTTAGAGATACATTCCAAGAGTTTTGTCTGGAAGTAAGAGTTAAAGATAGCTCAAGATAATTTTGGCTCTTGACCTGAAACATTCCATCTCTCCACAATCAGCATGTTCCTCTCAGCCAAGGTCAAGCAGTCTGCAGGGTCTTTAATATCGATGCAGCTATTTTAGAGAGCTTCATTTCACAGTGGATCAAGGCCTGCTACAGCATTATTTGTGATCACAGTACAGTCTTACAAGTAAAAGAATCAATTTAGCCCCAAATTTCACTGGCCTACATGGTATACCCTATAACATCTTAACAGTACTGAAAAGAAACTTTGGCATTTATTTTACGACTCTGCTCTCTCAGACAATAAAAATGAAAGAGGAAAAGATATGAAAAAAGAAAACAAAAAAGAAAAGAAAAAAGAAAAATTCCCAAGTAGTTAAAGAACCTGAAAGAAATCAACATTTCATCATATTTACCTCATTATGACCCATTGTTCTGCATAAGCAATTTGCATATCCTTCCTAAAATACCTGTATATGATAGGAGTACTTTCTACAGGGATGAAAATGTTGAACTTCCAATTTTGGTCTTTCCTCTGTGAAACACTAGAAAGCAGCATTATGATCTGTTGTGTTCCTCCCTTTAAACATAATAATATAGTGATGTCTCACACAGAGCTTTGCTCTGATTTGTACATCTGGTAGTGGGGATGAACAGGTCTCTGTCATTCAAACTTTTTTTTTTTTTTTTTTGTCCTTTTGAGAGAAGCTATCGCTATGAAGCTTCAGCAAGGCTCAGACTCACTATGTAGCCCAAGTAGCTAGACTGACAAGACTAAGGCCACATCTGGCTGGTAATTAAATTTTAACATGAGTTTTGGAGTGGAATATTCAAACCATAGCACTTAGGTTTGGGTCTTGCTGCCAGACCCCTTTAATCTGAAACTTAATCTGAATTGCTGTTGATGTGGCTTTCAAACAGCATTCTCACTTGGCTGATTGTTTAAAGGATGATGTGTTACAAGGGAAAGGAAGTTCAGGGAAGCTGACACCAAACCTCGGTGTTTATGTTCAGCATATAAAAGAATCTATACCCAACACAAGTTATAGTACAGAATAGAGGCAAGATCTATTGAAAGATAGTTTACCTTTAAGGAATAATACCAGGGAAAATAGAAGCACTTGGAGAAGTTTAGACAAACCTGGAACAGAGCTTGGAGAAACCTCAATTCTTTGGGTGAGCTGGCATAAGGATTTCCCTAGGGGAAGGAAAATCTAGAGAAAGAAGAGCTAAGCAAGGTTTCTAGAAGGAAAAGTACCTTGGACCAACAGAGAAGATGGTTGAACTGAGGCAAGAGAGAGGAAGGCACACAGTTTCTGGAGAGGAGGAGAGAAGAGAGAGAAAAGGAAGAGAGAAGAAAATGTGTCTTCCCTCTACTTTTATTTAAACCAGAGCATGTCCAGTGTGACACCAGCCCTGGATTCCTAGCCCTGGGCACCTAGTGTGATGTGAGCCCTGAGACTCAAGCTCTGCCTGGGAAAGCCCCTTGTTTAATAACCCTTTATGGTTTAGGGCACATGGGGCCTGCAGTCTTTATTTTGTCAAATGGCTGAATGGGCTTATTTGGCATGTTTCAAATGAGTGGGCAAAGAGAAAGATGTCTGTTAGAATGGTCTGTCTTTGTTTATACTCAGGCAGGTATTGATCTTGGATTAGGGTGTGGGGTCCATCAGAATGTCCTTCCAATGTTCCAGTTTGCGAGGAGTTCATCATGGCTTCATTCACCATGCCTGAATGCAGGAGTCATTTTTGATCCCCCTTCCCCCCCCCCATATTGCCTTTGAGTACCTATCTTACTACCTAATAGGTGAGGTTGTTTTTGTTTTTATTTTGAGATAGTCTTGTCCTATAGCCCAAGCTGGCCTTGAACTCATTGTACATCCCCAACAAGCCTTGAATTCACAGTCCTCCTGCGTCAGCCTCCCAAGAGCTAGGATTACATGTCTGTGCCACCACACCTGTCTCCACTTTGTTCTTCACC
Source organism: Pedetes capensis (assembly GCA_007922755.1). Lineage (NCBI taxonomy): Eukaryota > Metazoa > Chordata > Mammalia > Rodentia > Pedetidae > Pedetes > Pedetes capensis. The sequence continues at coordinate 3,637 of VMDO01031026.1, forward strand.
AAACAACAAAACAGCCTACCAATGCCAAAGTCAAGTTCCACCTGCCCTCTATCTATGTACCACACCAGTCCTAAATTTGGCTCCCAGATCTTCATCGCTTTTGTGGCTCCCATTTGCCTGAGACCCCCCACTTGTCTGTCAGTTTGCCATACTGTGGGGGCTTGCAGGTTGCTGTGATGCTGAAAGCTATGCCTCTGGAATTACATATAGCAAGAGGGTCACTCACGGTGGACAGGTTTCAGCTGAGCTTCCAGACTAGGACAGACTAGAAAGAAAGACCCAGCAGCCCACTCCCAAAACAATTAGCCATTGAAAACCTATGAAGCAGCTGGACGCAGTGGCGCATACCTGTAATCCCAGCGGCTCAGGAGGCGGAGGCAGGAGGATCGCAAGTTCAAGACCAGAGGCAGTCTGCATAAATTAGTGAGACCCTGTCTCGAAAAGTAAAAAAATGGGCTGGGGATTCAGCTTAGTGGTCCATCACTTGCAAAGTATGCAAGCATGAGGCCCTAGCTTCAACCCCCAGTACTACAAAAAAGAAAGAGAGAGAGAGAGAGAGAGAGAGAGAGAGAAAACCTATGAAGCAAAGAAACACTGTCAGATATAATGCTGTAAAATGAGCCCTCCATGCTGGAAGGTACTCCAAAGACCACTGGGGAAGAGTTGACTCCTCAAAGTAGAGTCAACCTTAATGACAGGAAAGGTGTAAAGCCCCAGGGACCTCAATTTCTTGATGTGGCACAATTCAAAATAAGAAGGAACTGTTGGAGAAAAAATTAAATCAAAAGTTAAGGTGTTATAATGTTTCCTTAAAATGTAACTACTAGAACTTAATGTTCCCTGTTTAAAACTTATATATTCCACCCTGTAGGTCACCTCCTGTCTCCTTGCTTCTTATCTGTCTATTTCCATGACAACCTCCACCCTGTCAGCCACTTCCCAATTTCTTGTATCATGTAGATGTTACCTGCCTACTTCCATGGTAACTAGCTTAACCCACCTACAGATGATCATTCAGGCTGTGCACAGGTGGTTCCAACTGAAAACCCCACCTTGTAAACTATATAACCCCAGGAGAACTGGGGTTTGGAGTCAGTCCTGAGAGGACCCGTTTCCATGTGCTGACCTTACTATAGCAATACATTTTTTATGTTACCAAACTCCTGAGTCTCTTGAAGTACTTTTGGTTTTCTCATGCCACTTCAGAACAAGTGTAAACATCATTAATAATTGGAACACAGAATGTATGTAGTGATGATGGTGGCTACACAGAGGACCCAGAAGTGAAATGTCATAAGACAATTTAGTTTAACAATCTTATTTGTTTCTTAATTTAACAATCTTCACTTTTTTGTTCTATATGAAGGATTGAACCCAGGGTCTTGCATATATTAGCCAGGCACTCTACATCCCTAGCTTCTTTTTATTTTTATTTTGAGACCTGTGTCTTGCTACACTGGGTCTTGCTAAATTGCCCAGGCAGGCCTTGAACTTGGAATCCTCCTGCCTAAGCCTCCTGAGTAGCTGGGACTATAGCTGTGCAGCACCATGTCCAGTTATTTTCCATTATATAATCAGGCAACATTTCATCCATAAAATAGAATAAATGTTCTGCTGAATTGATCAAAGATATTGGCTTCATACAAAAGGGCTGAAGCAAACAGAAGCAAAAACAAATTGGTTTGGTCACTTTAAAGTTATTTTATTTGAAGGTAGGGACAGGGAGATAGGACAATAGGAAAGTAATGATAATGCTATTGTTGTTGTTAGGTGCCCTCAAGTCAGTATCCAACTCATAGCGACCCTGCGTACAACAGGCAAAACACTATTGTCATTGTTTCTCTGCTGTTCATAGGGTTTTCAATGGCGGACTGATTTTTGGGAGGGGGTTGCCGGGTCCTTGTCCCAAGCCTACAGCACCTGGTGTTCCCAGGTGGTCTCCCATTCAAGTACTAACCAAGCCCCACGCTGCTTAGCTTCCAAGATCTGGTGGGATCAGACGCCACACTGGTACAGCTGCAGGCAAAGCAAAGAACTAGTAGTACCTAATTTAGAAAAGGGTGTGCTAAGACTGGCATGGTGGCACACACCTGTAATCACAGCACTTGGGAGGCTGTGGCAGGAGGACTGATTCAAACTCTAGGCCAGTCTGGTATAAATAATGAGTTCCAGGCTAGCCTGGACCACACAGCAATTCCCTGTCTCAGAAAGGAAAGGAAAGGAAAGGAGAGGAGAGGAAAGGAAAGGAGAGGGGAAAGGAAGAGAAAGGAAGGGAAGGGAAGGGAAAAGAAAAGGAAGGGAAGGGAAGAAAGGAAAGGAAATGGAGCAGAAGGGAAAGGAAAGGAAATAGGGCTCACTGTCCAGTGTAAGAGTCACTCACTGTCTCAATTTCATTCACTCAGAAGACTTTCTTGTCAGGCATGCTGGCCCCTGCTTATAATCCTAGCAACCAAGGAAGCTGAGGAAGGAGGACTGGGAGTTCAAAGCCAGATTACTCAGAAAGAATCCGTTCAAAAACCAAACAACAAAACAAAAAAGAATTACCAGGCAATAATAAAATTGTACCTATTATTTTTATGCCTCGGTGCATTTCAGTTAACTTGATATGTTCAGGAAAGGTTAGAATATTAAAATATTAATTACAAAATACTTTGGCTAATAAAATTTTTGAGTAAGCATTTTCTCTCATTATGTGATTCACACATGGTATATTTTATTCAAAATGTTGTTGTAGTTTTAGCTCATTTGATTTGTGGAAAAAATTCAACAAACATTTAACTGGAAAAGTCAGCCTTCACTGTCAAACCAAGAGGCCAAATCAAACTTTTTTTAATCAGAGAAATTCTGACTACATTCTTCTGTTTAAATAGACATATTTTTAAAAATCTCCATGGCAATCATCTCACTTCTGAATTCAAAAGAGATAAGAGATGAGAGAGAGAGAGAGAGAGAGAGAGAGAGAATGCATACATTGATAAGAATTTGTTATTAAATGAAATAAAGTACCATTCTCACCAGGGTGCAGTGTCACATGCCTGTAATCCGGAGGCAGAGGCCAGAGGATCACAAGTTCGAGGTCAGAGGCAGCCTGTGTAACTCAGTGAGATCCTGTCTCAAGAAAAAAATTTTAAAAGGGGCTAGCAGTGGAAAAGTGTCCTCAAAGTATGTGTGAGGCCCTGGGTTCAGCCTCCTGGTGCTGGGAAAATACAAAGAAAGTGTCATTCCCTATAATATTTTCAACCAATTCCTTCTTCCTCTTTATTCCCCCACCACTGAGCTATCAGAAGTGACAGTTTCTTTGCCAATAACTAGGTAACATAAAAAGCTGAAGAATTTAAATAAAAATTATCATTGTGTCCCTATCCCCCTCTACTGAATTCAGAATATCCCAGCAGAGCCAAAATAGTCTGGTTACAGCCTTCCTTCCTTCAGTCATTGTGTGTAAGGAAAAAACACAAACCCCACTTGCATTGGACTAGAAGTGCCCATTGCCTGAATTCGAAGAGGCTTCATCTGCCAAAGTATTTTAAATAATTTCCTTGGAGCCCTGGAAGTATTCACACTCAATGCAAGATACCATATTAAGTTGGAACAGTGCCTTTTAATTTTATCAAGTAGGATAATAGTGATTACGTACGAAAGGGGAGCTGAAAAAGGAAAACTGCTGTAACGCCTCAACATCCAGCATTTTCCCCAATGCATCCTTTCTAGTAGAATTACACGCAGAAATTAAGATCTAGAAACAGATTGCCTTAAAATTATCTATGCCACAATTTATCTTGGAAAGTCTCTGTACAGTATATGTCTTTGAAAAACATTTGATTGGGGTTGGGGTTGCAGCTCAGTAGTAGAGTATTTGCCTAGCACTTGCAAGGCCATGGATTCAATCTCCAGTACTGCTAAAATAAATAAATAAATAAAAATGATTCAAACCATCTAATCTCCACAGGAGCTCTACGACTTTACATTTAAAACAGCTATTAATGACCTTGACTTAACAGATGAGGAAACCAAGGTACAGGCACATGGTACCAGTTTCCCAAGGTCACTTGACAAAGCTGAATCCACATCCTGGACTCTGTCCTCAGAACTCTTGCTTACGCTCCAGCCAAGCAAACCACCACACTGTTCCCGGCACCATTTGTCTGCCTGGAATGCGTCCCCTTCTCCCCTCTGCCTTCTTATAGAGTGTTGGACTAAATGACATTTGGCTTTCTATCAGTTTCTTTCTGAAACACACTCTGTGTTTTATCCATGGTTCAAACTGATTTTTTTTAATTATTTTATTTTATTTTGAGACAAGGTCTCTTTGTGTAGCCCAGGCTGGCATGCAACTTGCTATGTAGAGCAGGCTGGCTTCAAACTTATGACTATCCTCCTGCCTCAGCCTCCCAAGTGCTTGGATTACAGGCATGCATCAGTTTGACTTTTCGCTCACATTTTATTAGGGAAGATTTCAAAAATACATCTAAATTGAAAAATTATGTATGTCCATCTCTATACCCATTAAACAGGTTCTGTTAATTTTTTTTTTTTTTCAGCACTGGGGGTTGAATCCAGGACTTTGCACATATTAGGTAAGCACTTCACCACTGAGCTGCACCCTCAGCCCCCATTTTTATTTTTTATTTTGAGGCAGGCCCTTCCTGAGTTTCACTGGCTGTCTCTGACCTGGAATTCACAATCCTCCTGCTTCAGTCTCTCAAGTCATTGAGATTATAGGCAGGTATCTTGGTGCCCGGCTTAGGTTTTGTTAATATTTTACTGCACTCACCAGGCTTATTTTTAAATAAATCTTTGGTAGTTTGCATTCTACCCACCCCCCAATACAATAGGAAAATACCATTGTACCTTCAGTCAAGACATTTTCAAAAAGTAAGGGCATCTAACTCAATGCAGAACTACAGATAGAAATTTTCTCACCCCCACTGGTTCAGATGCATTTAGTCAGTGGTCCCAAACCTGGAAATACATTAGAATCACCTGGGGAGCTCTGAAGATATTACAATGCCCAGAACATATTCCAAATTGCTGTGGTTTGATGAGTGTTGCCCAAACATCTATACATGAGGGCTTGGCATCCAGGTGGCAGTACTGGGAGGTGCTGTGGACTCTTGGGAGGTGGGGGCTTGGGGGATACTTAGGTCGTAGGGAATGTACACTCCAAAGGAATGTAGGACCCTGCTCATTCACCCAACACACACATTCCTTCTTTCCCTCTCTTCTCCCTCCCTCCATCCTTCTCTCTGTTTCGTGTCTCCAGATGTGAGCACTTGCTCCAAAAGGCCCAAGTCACACTTCCTCCATGTTGTGCCACCTTCACTAGAGCCCAAACCAATAGGACCACTTGATCTTAGACTTAAACCTCCAGAACCAGTACCCAAAACAAACCCCGCTTTACTTCATAAGTAGCCTGGGTCAAGTACTTCATTACAGTGGCACCAAGCTGACTTATACACAGACCAACTAAGTCAGAACCTTTGGGGGAAGATACAGGATTTTACCAGTTGGCCAATAAGTAACGACTGAGGATTAGCCATGCACCACTGCAAGCATGGGAGAGACTAAAGAAAGACTGCTTTCTTAGATCTCCACCCTCCTACCTCCCACAGAATTCCTTCCTTCACCACATGTCCCAGCCCCTGGGTCTGGTCCTCCTTCCCTCTCAGACCTCCAGATCTTTGTTCAGGTTCAGTTACTCTTCATGGTCCTTGTCTAAAGAGGGCCTACTCATCCCTCAGTGCCCAGCTTACTTGTCACCCCCTCTGGAGTCCTGCCTGGTCCTATAGCTCAACTAAACCTATGGTGTTTTTTTGTTTTGTTTTGGTTTGGTTTTCCCCTATTGTCACTATCATAGTATTGTGCCAGGATTTCTTGATTCATACATGGGACTCCACTGAGAACAGACCTGATATGAAAGCACCTGAAACATCAAAATTCAAAACAAAAAAAAAAAAAAAAAAAAGAAAAAGAAAAAGAAAGGCTAGCTTATATTATGTCGAATCTAAGGCAAACACCATCTCTGTGTGCATCCCGTGTTTCCTGAGACCAACTCTAACTTCCTTCCAGGTGACTTATCTGATGGCTTCAGAGATGCTGTTTTCCCCAAACGGACAAAAATGAGACTTTGCAGTATACATACTTCAGATAATGAAAGGCTCTGGAGGCTTATAAAATGTGTTCTTAGATATTTTTTCTAAGTCCTTCAATAAAAAGTTTTAAAACTCCCTCTCTCACCAATAGAATTTTGTCATGGGAAACATCCTTGACAAAAAAATGCCATGAAGAAGCCTGCCCAGCGTGGCAAAAATAGTGCTTGATGTCAGGCGGGACAGAGGACAAAGTCTCACCTTTATCCCTACTCTCTGTTTGACTTTGGAGGTTTATTTAACCTTTCTAATCTCAGCTTCTTTCTTTCATTCTATTTATTTATTTATTTAGCACTACTTGTGGGTTGAACCCAGGGCCTCACACATACTTGCAAGTGCTCTACCACTGAGCTGCGCCCCTAACCCATTTTTTATTTTTTATCTTGAGACAGGTTCTCCCTATTTACACAGGCTGCTCCAGCCTCGAACTTGCGATCATTTTGCCTTCACCTCCCTGAGTCGCTGGGATAGCAGGCATGCACCACCGCACCCAATTTGAACTTCAGTTTCTTTACCTGTAAAATGCAAATATTCTCATCCCCTTCTCCCTGCATTAGACTGTAATCTCCTTGAAGAATCACATAAATAGGTAATATTAACTGAGTGCTGCGAGCCAGATGGGGTGCTAACTATCCTTTGCAATTCAACACACAAACCCCTCAAAGTTCTATTGTTTTATTTTACAAGTCACAAACCCGAGACATATTAAGTGAGTTGTCAATGATTATACAGCAAGTAAAGAGAGGATTCAAGCCAGGTAGTCTGGTTCTAAATGCATACTCCTATCTGTCTCCTAGGGACTTTGTTTGCTTTATTCATCCTGTTTCCCCAGGTCCTAGAAGAGACTCACACACAGCTGTCAAAGGTAACTGTTGGATGAATGAGTTAGTACCTTCTTGCACCATTGGTGAAGGGAGAAAAGAAGTAATAATTATTTTCTTCTGTGTTTCAGTTTCTTTTATGTGTACTATCCAGCTTAATCCTCCCTATAAAATATGTGCAACTTTTAAATACTTTTTAGTGATAGCATTCACAGATGACAAAACTGAACTAAGAGGTAAAATAACTTCCTCGAGGGCACATGTCTAGGAAAGAGTATTTGAGCCTCCTCATTCCAAAACCTGTGCATTTTCCTTTATACCTGTGGTTTTTACATGATTTTTCTTCACATAACCCTAAAATAATTTTATATAATATATGCTGCCTTGTACTTTTCTCTTTTGTTCCTATTGTTTTTGCAGTGCAGGTGATCGAACCCAGGGCCTTGCCTATGTAAGAGCTCTGCCACTGAGCTACATCCTCAGCCCTTGGTTTTCTGAGACAGTGTATCACTATGTTATAGCCAGGCTGGCCTCAAACTCATGATCCTCCTGCTTCTGTTGCCTGAGTGCTGAGGTTACAGGCATGCACCACTATAGCTGGTTTTGTTACTTACTTATTTATTTAATTAATTATTTATTTATTTATTTATTTATTTATTTATTTTTGTGGTACCGGGGACTGAACACAGGGCCTCACCTATACTTTGCAAGTGCTCTACCACTGAGCTGCACCCCTAGCTGTTTTTAATTTTTTTTTACTTCAGACAGAGTCTGTCTGAATTACATAGGCTATGTCTGGCCTCAAACCCGCCTCCTGCCTCCACCTACCAAGTCACTGAGATTACAGGTGTGCACCACCACATCTGGCTAAAGATGATACTTTCTCCTTTTTTTTTTTCTCTCCTTTTTTCTTTATTTTCTTTTTTCTTTCTTTCTTTTTTCTTCTTCCTTCCTTTCTTTCTTTTTCTTTCTTTTTTTTTTTTGCAGTACTTATGCCTGAGTTTCCATTCACCTTTTATTTTTTATATCTAAAAAAACTTTTATCATTAGCTTAGTAATTACAAAAGCTATAATTTTCAGGGCATTACAAATATGGACATTTTAAGATCGTTGCATCACCTGGAGGCTGAGGCAGGCGGATCACAAGGTTGAAGCCAGAGGCAGCATGTATAATTTAGCTAGTGCCTCTCACAAGAAAATAATTTAAAATGGGCAAGGGTGCAGACCAGTGGTGAAGCACTTGCAAAGTATAAGTGAAGCCCTGAGTTCAACTTCCAAATACTAGGTTGGAGGGGGGAACTATTGCATCACCTTTTAAAAAAATATTTACACGTCCTTAATTTTGTACTCCTGATATCACAACCACTATTTATAGGCCAATATGCCTGATGCAATAAAAGGAAAAGTAAAAAGCTACTACAGATAAAAGACCTCAGGACTGTACATCAAATTGACACTAAATTTAACTAATCATTAGTTGTGCCTTTTATAAACTATAGCAATGACAGTCCTAAATAAGAAGGGTTTCCTATTTAAGCTATAGTCAATTTTCTGACTAGGTCAGTCATCCTTTTTGTGGCAGATCTTTAGAGTTCCTCTAATGAACTTGGGGAGAAGGACCTGGCAACCCACTCCCAAAAATCAATCCGCCATTGAAAACCTTATGAACAGCAGAGAAGCACTGACAATAGTGTTTCCCCTGTAGTATGTATGATCTCTATGAGTCGGATGCCAACTTGATGGCACCTAACAACAATGAATTTGGGATGACTATCCAACAGTAGGGGCTGGGATTTAGCTCAGTTGATAGAGCGCTGCGCTGCAGTCTCTGAGGTCTCGAGTTCAATTCCCAGCACCGCAAAAATGGGAGAAGGGCCTGGCAATCCACTCCCAAGGCAATCCCGAAACAGTCTGCCATTGAAAACCCTATGAGGGTCCCTATGAGTTGGATACCTACTCGATGGCACCTAACAACAACAACAATGAATTTGGGATGACTATCCAACGGTAATCTACAGCTTTACTGACAACTCATTTTCTCTCCTGCTAAGATATGCTAAGATCTTTTCTGCTGAGGTTTTTTTATTTTTGGATTTTTTTTTTTTTTCAGTACCAGGGGGTTGAACGCAGGGCCTCAAATATGCTAGGCAAGTGCTCTAACACTGAGCTGCACACCCCAGCCCTTTCTTTATTTTTTATTCTGAGTCAAGGTCTTACTATGTTACACAGGCTGCCTCTGGCCTTGAACTCACCATCCTTCTCCCTCAGCCTCCCAAGTTGCTGAGATTACACATGTGCACTACAGCACCTGGCTTCTGCTAACTGTTTAGAACTTTGTACTACCATATCCACCACTTATATCACCATGTCCATAACCATCACCATGGGATCTGCCTAAGCTTCTCCCACCAAAACTGTTCCCATTCATGGACCTATTGTTTGATTCCTGTTGTCTACTGTTGTTTCGAAAATCATCAGAGTTCCCAGTACCATCTTACTCAATATTGCCAACATTTTCTCCTTCATCATAACCCTCATACTTCCCAACACTGCCACAATATCCTCCAACTTTGTTTCCAAATCTTGGTTCACTTCCACCTCTACTACTATAACCTGGACCATATGTGCCGTAGTTGCTTCCATCACCTCCAAATCCATTATGTCTACCATGATGTTATTCATAATTTCCTGTACTGCCGCCACCACCACCACCATAGCTGCTTCTTCTGACATTTCCACCATAGGCTAAATTCCTTCCACCACCTCCAGAGTTTCCTCTATGACCCATAAAGTTGGCAGATCCACTTTCAAGATTTACAGTTGACTGTAGCTCTTGTTTAGAAAGAGCCTTTTTTGTTTTTGCAATTATATGCATTCATAATGTAGTTCAGTTTTATTTTGTTTTGGGATTTTCTTTTTTTTTTTTTTGAGACAGTTTCTCATTATGTGGTCAGGCTGGCCTGGAACTCACAATCCTCCTGCCTCATCTTCTTCACTGTTGGGATTACAGGAATATGCTATCACACCCAGCTTAATATAATATTTTTTAATACAAATTTTATCAATTGGTTCATCATCAAAAATTACAAAAGCAAATTCTTTCTTCTCTTCTTGTCTTCATAACTTCCATGCCTTCTGTCTTGCCACATTTTCAAAGTAGTCTCTGAAATTATGTTTTTCTGTATCTTCTTTAATACTACTAACAAAACTTTTTCTTTATTGTCAGATGACCACCAGGCTTTAGGTCCCCTAAAAATGGTTCTCTTCAGATCTACTGCACACCCATTAACCCCATGTGGTCAGTTGCACATTACTGCAGCCACCTCTTTAACATAAGTATCAGTCACACAACCAAAGTGGGGACCTCTCATTACCACACCATATACAAGTATGCTCTATTTCTCAAAACTTTCTCTCAAACTATTGTGATAGTTAGCTTTCTGTTACTGTAACAAAATATCTGATAGCCAATTTAGTTAAGAGGAAAGTTTTATTTTGGCCCATACTTTTGGAGGTTTAATCCATGGTCTGTTTGCTCACTGTTTTGAGACCTGTGGCTAGGTAGTACATCATGATAGGAAACCATACCAGAGAAAGAGGCATACCTCAGGGTACCAGGAAGTGAAAGAGGGAGAGAGAAAAGACTGGGGGTCCCAATATTCCCTTTGAGGATATAGTTGAAATGACCTAACTTCCTTTCACTCAACCATTTCCTAAACGTTCCACCACCTCCCGCTGGTGCCACCGGCTGGGACCAAGCATTTGATACATGGGCCATGGCAGGACATTCTAGATCCAAATGATAGCAACTATTATTGGCAGCTTTAAACTATGCCCACTAACTAATACCATCTTCAACTGCACTGACTCCTTTGGGCCCTTGCCCTCTGACAGCAGCTGGAGTTCAGCTGGAGGCAGCCAGGTAGAAGTTTTTCCTCTTTTTTGTTTTGTTTGTTTTTATTTCTGTTTTTGCAGTTCTTGGGGGTTGAACCCAGGGCCTCCCACATACTTTGCAAGTGCTCTACCACTGGCCTGCACTCCCAGTCCCTTTTTTTTTTTTTTTAGATAGAGTCTTGCTACGTTACATGGACTGACTCTGGCCTTGAACTGGTGATCTTCCTGTCTCAGCCTTCCAAGTCGCTGGGATTGTAGATGTACATCACCCAACTTTTGTTTTGGGGGTTTTTTTTGGGGGGAAGAGGGGTTAAAACATGTTCTTTCTCATTAGATCAATATGAGACCAAGAGAAAGAGCTGCATCACTTTAAACAATATGTTCAGTGTGATTTAAAACTTGAATGAATTCATATGCACACAAACCATTTATGAAAATGTATGAACAGAGCTATCATTGCTGGAGAGTTTACATCATCTTTTCCCTTGGCTTCATGTTTCTCTTTCACTTTTCTCTCCCTCAAAATTGTACTCTACTATGATGTATTTTGTACATAAATGTCATTTATCACCCTTGCATGTAGTTATTTTAAATATATAAGTTTTGATTTAAAAATTACTTACTAAGCTGGGGATGGTGGCACACGCCTGTAATCCTAGCACTCGAAAGGCTGAGGCAGGAGGATCAACATGTGTTCAAGGCCAGCCTGGGCTACACAGCAACTCTATCTTGATAAGCCAAAACAAAACAAAACAAAATTACTTATTAAAATCAAGTTTTATTAGAAATGCATTCTCTGATGAGCTGGCTGTATCAAGGTGGGGTGGTTGTTCTCATTGTTGTTGTTTGAGACAAGGTCTTACTATGTTGCCCAGGCCAGCCTTGAACTATTGGGCTCAAAGCAATCTTCCCACCTCAGGTTCTAGAGTAGCTGGCACTACAGGCACATGCCACTACACCCAGCTTATTGTGTTTTTGTTTTTCAAAGAATTCAATGAATCCATAGATTAATATTAACCATTGCTAGAACCAAGAAAGTTGTATTTCAATTCTATTCCTATTTTTTGCTTTTCTGGATGTTATGAGCCAAGAAAGCTGTTAACATAAATAAGAAGATGGAGCCAGGCATAGTGGTGCATACCTGTACTCTCAATACTCAGGAAGTGAAGGCAGGAAGATCCGCAAGTTTGAGGCCAGCCCAGGCAACATAATGAGAACCTCTCTCAAAAAAAGGAAGGTATGAAGGAAGGAAGAAAGAAAGGAATGAAGGAAGGTAAGAAGGAAGGAAGGAAGAAGGGAAGGGAAAAGAAAAGAAAAAAGAGAAAACAGAAGATAGAAATGGAAGTTTTGATAAAGCAGTATCACTCAGTTCTTCAAAGTCCTGCTGAGTTGTATATCAAGAATTGCATAATTATATGTCATTGAAAATAATTTTAATGGTCTAACTATAATAAACTTGATTAGGCCTTCCTTCTGTTTTACTAAAAACAAAATATCAGAAACCATCTGACTTGCAAAAGGCATTAAAAGGCATTGACATTCAATCATTAGAGTCATTCAGTTCTCATCTTCTCCATCAATTGTTTTTTCAGCATCGGGAGGTTGAACCAGGGCCTCATCCATGCTAGGCAAGCGCTGAACCACTGAGCTGAATCTCCAGCCCCTTTTAATTTTTTGGGGGGGCGGACAAGTCTCACTAAATTGTGCAGGCTGCCTCTGGCCTTGAATTCACCATCTTCCTGCTTCAGCCTCCCAAGCTGCAATTGTAGGTATGCACCACAGCACTTGTCTCCATCAATACTTTGAGTTGCCTCTTTGGATATTTTTCCATTCTGAAGCAATGTACCAAAGTGCAATTGAGATGAGTGGAAGGTACACGTTTCTTTCCCTGAGGTAGGAGAAGGGTGGTTTGTGAAAAACGTTCAGGAAAAAGGACCTACGCCCCCTTGAGGCCACTTTCTTAGATCAATTTTGGGCCAGCACATATGGAAGCTCAGGATCTGAAAACTAACTTGCTTAAAATTACCTGTCCTTGTCCTTAAGGCTGCTATAACAAAATACCATAGACTGGCTTATGAACAACAGGAATTTATTTCTCATCTTTCTGAAAGCTAGGAAATTAAACATCAAGGCCCCAGCCGACTTGGTGTCTGGGAGGATCCTCTTTCTGGTTCATAGATGATATCTCCTAGCCATGTCCTCATATGGTAGAAGGGATAAACAAGCTTTCCCAGGCTATTTTTTTTAATAAGGGCACCAATCTCATTATTATGATTTTAGTGTAAAATGCCCCCCAAGGCTCATATTTGAATGATTGGCCCCTAGCAGGTGGTATTGTTTGGGGAGTATACAGAGTTTGGGGAGGTAGGAACTAGCTGGCAGAAGTAGGTCACTGGGGGTGGGCCTCTGGAGGTTTACCTGGGCCCCTGGTTCTGGTCTCTCTCTCTGTCTGTGCTCTAGTCCACCATGATCTGAACAGCTCTCCTCTGACACAGGCTCTTGCCCCCTGCCTTGCCATGAACTGAGCTCTGCAACCATCCCTTCCCTGTCACTCTGGGCAGAACCTCTGAAACCACAGCTAAAACAAACCCCTCCTCCCTGAAGTTGTTTCTATCAAGTATTTTGTCACAATGATGCAAAAGCCGACTAACATACTCATTCATGTGGGCTCTGCACCCATCACCTAATGACCTCTCAAAGGCCCTGCCTATTAATCCCATCACCTTGGGGTTAGGATTCCAACATGTGAATTTGGGGGAATATAGACCACAGAACTACCCACACCTGTGGCCCCCTTACACGTCTTCCTGACTCACAGGAGTATGAACATATTCTCTAGTTTGAAGACCTATAGATCCTATTTGGAATTGTCAAGATTAGAAATAATAGATGTTTAGTGCATAAGTAGATACATTATTAGAACTAGTTAGCATGAGTTTTATTATTTTAATAATTTAATTTCTTAGAGTAGTGAGGAATCAGAAGCTGGAGCTTGATCCATTCAGCAGAGATGACCAGGTCCAGGGGGCAATGGGCACAAATACAGATTCAGATGGGAGAAACTAGATCTAGCCATCAAGTATCCTATATCCACAGGACTAATAAGAGTTGAGATACAAGAAGGACTGAGCAAAGATTTCACAGCTAAGAAACATACATCCCACCTGGTAAAAAGGGAATAAAGCCTGGACACCATGACACAGGCCTGTAATCCCGGTGGCTTGAGAGGCTGAAGTAGGAGGATTACAAGGTCAAGGCCAGAGGCAGCCTTCACAACTAAGAAAGACTGTCTCAAAATAAAGTGTTTTTTGAACTTTAAAAGGGGCTGGAGGTGTAGCTCAATTTTAGGGTGCTTACCTAGCATGTTTAATCAAAGCCCTGAGTTCAAACCCCCATTATGAGGAAGAAAAGTAAGAAGGAGGAAGAGGAAGAGGAGAGGGATGAGAGGCAGGAGGAGGAAGAGAAGAAAAAGAGGAGAAAGAGGAAAAAGAAAGGAGGAGGAGGAGAAATAGTGATGGGGTGGAGGAGGGGGAAAGAATGGTACCCTAGAGTGGTGGGGTATCAAACTTTGAAGAGCTCTACACAACAGCACAGTGAAAGTCTGAACTGGACGGCTGCATTTGAGTCACACTACTGCAATCTGCTTGTTGTTTATTGGTAGGTGTTGTTGAGTTGGATCCAACTCACAGTAACCCTATGTACAATGGAATAAAATACTCCCTAATGCTATGCCATGCCTGGCACTATATCAGTGCTTCTCTGCTATTCATTGGATTTTCAATAGCTGATTGTTTCAGGATTGTTTCAGAAGTGTGCTGCCAGGTCCTTCTCCCATTTTTGCCATGCTGGAGATTGAATCCACAGAGTCAAAGAGCACAGGGAAACCCTCTACCAACTGAGCTAAACCCCAGCCCAAATATGTAAACTAACTCCTCAGCCTCAATTTTCTTGGGGGCAAAAAGGTAGTATTGCATAGTTGTTGTTGTTGTTGTTGTTGTTGTTGTTAGGTGCCATCAAGTCGTGTCCGACTCATAGGGACCCTCATAGGGTTTTCAATGGCTGACTGTTTCCGGGTTGCCCTGGGAGGGGATTGCCAGGTCCTTCTCCCATTTTTGCAGTGCTGGGAATTGAACTTGGGACCTCAGAGATTGCAGCGCAGCACTCTACCAACTGAGCTAAATCACAGCCCATTGCATAGTTTTAGTCTAGATTAAATAAAATGGCAATACAGTGCTTGACATATAGTAAATGATCAATAAATGGTAGCCATTTGACAGGAAAATCCTGAAATACCCCTATCTCCCAAACTTACCTACATTACATTCATCCTTATGGTATTCTTCCTATGCTTGCTGGAAAAGAAGTCCTTCTACTCATATAAAGTGCTTGGTCCCATACCAAGTGAATGTCATCCCAATTATCTCCTCTCTTGCATATTCTACATCTCCCTCTCTACCATTTTCCCATTCTGATTATGCCTCCAAGCTCAACTCTCTCATATGATCAGCCCCTTTGCCTTCCCTAGCTCCTTCTCCTTCCCCTCTACATAGACTCATAGTGACCTTCATAGGGTTTTCAATGGCAGATTGTTTCAGGATTGCCTTGGGAGTGGATTGCCAGGTCCTTCTCCCATTTTTGCAGTGCTGGGAATTGAACTCCAGACCTCAGAGACTGCAGCGCAGCGCTCTACCAACTGAGCTAAATCCCAGCCCCGGCTCATAGCGACCCTCATAGGGTTTCCAAAGGCTGACTGTTTCAGGATTGCCTTGGGAGTGGATTGCCAGGTCCTTCTCCCATTTTTGTGATGCTGGGAGTTGAACTCAGGACCTCAGAAACTGCAGTGCAGCACTCTACCAACTGAGCTAAATCCCAGCATTTTATTTTAAATAATTATTTTATTTTATTTTATTTTATTTTATTTTATTTGTTTTTGAGACAGGGTCTCACTATGTATCTCAAGCTGGTCTGGAACTCTCTTTGTAGCCCAGGCTGGCCTTCAACTCATGATATTCCTGTCTCTGGCTCCTGAGTGCTGAGATTTCAAGTGTGCACTACCACACCTGACTTAGAGTATAATTAATATAAAATGGTCAGGGTAGGGGTGTAACTCAGCAGCAAAGTGTGTGCTTAGCATGAGCAAGGCCCTGGGTTTGATCTGCAGCATCACTAAAAAATAAAAAGCAATCAAGGATGACCTCTTTGCAAACATTTGACATTTGAGCAAAGATCTTACAAAGTTATAGTTAAGGTATGCAAACATCTGAGGGGGTGAGGGGAGAAGTATAAGAAAAGACAATAAGCACAAAGATCTTGAGTCAAAGAGCCAAATGCAGTGGGAGAGCACCCATTTCCTTTTTTTTTTTTTTTTTTTTTTTTGTAGTACTTGAGGGTTGAGTCCAGGGACTGATGCATGCCAAGCAAGTGCTCTCCCATTGCACTGCACCCCTAGCCATTTCCTTGTTTTTTATATTTTGAGAGAAAGTCTCGGTAAATTGTGTAGGCTGCCTCTACCCTCAAACTTGTTACCATCACACCCCAGTTCGAGATTTATATTTCTAACCCATACTTTATTTGTGTGTGTTTGGCGGCAGGGGATTTGTTCTTTTGAGGCAGAGTCCTGCTCTACAACCCAGGCTGGCCTGGAATGCGTTATGTAGACCAGGCTTCAAACTCACATTGATCCTGGTGCCTCAGCCTCCCTAGTGCTGGGATTACAGGTGTGCACCACCACACCCAGCTTAACCCATACCTCTTTTCAGAGCTCCAAACCCATATTTCTGATTGCTTTGCACAACCCTAGTTGAAAACATCCCAGGATGTCCAAACTCGTAGGTCTAAAGATGAATTGCCTGTAGCTGTAGCCCTGTGGCATCCGATCCCGTCAGATCTCGGAAGCTAAGCAGGGTCGGACCTGGTTAGTACCTGGATGGGAGACCGCCTGGGAACACCAGAAGCTGTAGGCTTGGGAGAAGGACCTGGCAACCCCCTCCCAAAAATCAATCTGCCATTGAAAACCCTATGAACAGCAGAGAAGTACTGACAAGTGTTTCCCCTGTTGTACAGAGGGTCGCTATG
>VMDO01031027.1:0-20587 GCA_007922755.1 Pedetes capensis
CCGGATCCGCCAATCCGGGGAGCATTACACTCCTGGAGCCCAGCCAGGCTTGGGGAAGGCACGGGGGCGGTGCCCGGCAGCTGTCGGGAGGTCTGCTGTAGCACTTCTCTTCTCAGCATGGGAACCTGGTTCCAGGATTTGTGAGTGAGCAAATTTCTAAGTCATTAAATAGTTCCTGTATCTGAAGCACTGAACTAAAGAAATGGCATTGCTCTTGACATTAAAACACAAGGATTCACTAGCTTGTCTTGTGCTACATAAAATTTTCTGGGTGCCATTAGACAAATTCCTTGGCCTCTCTGAATACCATTTTCTTGTCTGTATGGCAAAGGATGCCACTGTCCATCTTTCTGGGCTCTTGCACTAAGCCAGTGCCAAAAAGTATCCTTCCTAGCATAGGGCTGGCAATGCCAGGTGCTCAGGCTATGTTCCTGCTCATGGCTGTGATCCCAAGAGGACAGTAACAGAGACCTGGGCATCTTTGTACTCAGTGCAGACAGGACATCCTCTGGCTGCACTAGTAGAAAAGGTAAATTCTTGTAGGGAGAAATTGGAAGGAAATTGGCAAAAACCCCAAAATGGGGAAAATGGCTAAATCTAGGGAAAATGAAAGTAACTTGGTTGGACGTTTGTACAAAACCCTTCACAAATCCCTCAAACCTGATTGGACAATTGGATTCAAAGCTGATTGGCTCATGCCATTCCGTGGGCAAGTTATATAAGGAGCTGCATTGAGGCAGCTCTATCCTTTTTGCCCAGACCATCGGCTAAGCAAGACCTTTCCCCTTTCTCTCATCCGGACCGTTGGCAAGGAAACAACTCCCTTTTGTCCCAGACCTTCAACCAGGGAAACAACTTCACCCTTTTTCACCCGGATCTTCGACCACCAAGAAGGAAAGACCCCATTTTCGCCCAGACCACCAATGAGGAAACAGCTCTCCCTGCTCTCTCGCCTGGACCTTCGGTGAGGAAAGAATGCTCTCCCACTGCAACCATCAACAGGGAAAGAACCAGCTCTCCGTCTAATCACTGCCAAAGCAAGAACTGTCTCCTCGTGACCACCAAGACCAACAACATGGGTGTTTACCTCTGGAAGGTAAAAGCACCTGAGGCTTTTCCTTTCTCCTATCTCTGCCAGCATCCTGAGGGCCACAAGAGTCCGCACCCATGACCCAAGTGTCCCAAGTGAATTGTGTTTAGTATTTGCGTGCATGGCAGTGCCGCCTGTCTGAACATCTGGGTTGGACCAGGAGGCACTCGCCCCACAAATTCTGCTCTACTGACAGACTAGGGAGATGGACTGGGCAGCCCACTCCCAAAACAATTTAGCCATTGAAAACCCTAGTAGCCAACACACACTGTCAAATATGTTGTTGTTGTTGTTGTTGTTAGGTGCCATAGAGTTGTGTCCAACTCATAGCAATGCTCGTAGGGTTTTCAATGGCTGATTGTTTCAGGATCATCTCGGGAGTGGATTGCCATGTCTTTCTCCCATTTTTTTGGTGCTGGGAATTGAACCTGGGACCTCAGAGACTGCAGAGCATCACTCTACCAACTGAGCTAAGTCCCAGCATTGTCAAATACAGTGCTGGAAAATAAGCCCCGAGGCTGGAAGGCATTCAAAAAATGACTGGGGAATAGTTACTCCTCAAAGTTAGTTGATCTTAAAGATAGGAATGGGGTAAAGCCCCTGGGACCTTCATTTGCTGATTTGGCATGACTTAAAATGAGAGGAAACGCAGTGGCTGCAGCAATGGGCTCAAATATAAGATAGTGTGTATGGCACAGTGTCCAGTAGTGTTACATTCGATTGTACACAGGGTCACTATGTGTTGGACCTTCCTTGCTGGCACCTGAAAACAACAACTACACCTTTACCCATGGGTTTGGTCCTTTATCTGCGGCAGACCTAACCCTTGATGTCCTTGAATGTGACTATATTTGGAGATACAACATCTAAAGAGGTAACTAATATAAAAAGGAGTCCATATATGCTGGCCCTAATCCAACATGATTGATGTCCTTATAAGAAAAGTAGAAAAAGACACAGATAAACAGAGAGAAGGCCAGGTGAACATTCCAGAGGAAGGCGGCTGTTTTCAAGCCAAGGAAAGAGGCCTTCAGAGAAACCAACTTTGCCAACACCTTGTTCTCACCCTTCCAGCCTCCAGAATTGTGGCAGGTTTCTGTTGCTTAAGCTGTCAGGCTGTGGCACTTGTTACAGCAGGCCTCGCAAAACTCACAGGCTGGCTTTCATTATTTTGGGACTTGAGCAAGGCCTTCCATGGTCCCTGCAAGGATACCGCACCTGAAGCCAGAAATGGGGTGGGAGGCAGTTCCCCTTCTCTGGATCCTCCCCAACTCACTCCTCACCATCCGCTCTTGAATCAGAGCTTGTCAGAGTTGTCTCTCTTTTATCTGCATCATGGGATTCAGGCTCTTGGCTGTTCCAGTCCCTGGGGTACCAATGTGTAGGGATTTCTGGTGTTTCCCCTGGATCTCAGACCTGGAAGGTGATGCCAGGGTAAGCCATCATGGTAGCTGAGTCAGGAGGCTGCCTGGAGAGCAGGTGGACAAGCCCACAGCCCTCAAGACTGACCAAAGCCAAAGCCAAACCATGCCTCAACCAAACCTTTCTTCCACCTGCTCACTGATTCTCAAAACCCTTCCCCTAAAGATTCTTCATGCCTCTCTGCCATGCCTAGAGCTGGAAGGAGCCACAGAGCCATGGGAGGCCCTGTTGTCAGCCATGGTTCTGGGTACAAAGATGCCCATGTTGTTGTTGTTAGGTGCCGTCAAGTCATGTCTGACTCATAGCAACCCTTATAGTGTTTTCAATAGCTGATTGTTTTGGGATTGCCTCAGGAGTGTGTTGCCACATCCTTCTCCCGCTTTTGTGGTGCTAGGAATCGAACTCGGGATCTCAGAGACTGCAGAGTGGTGCTCTACCAACTGAGCTAAGTCCCAGCCCAAAGATGCCCATAGCACCCCATGACCAGTTTATTAATGAGTTGGCCCAGTAGGGTACAAGCATATCATTCCGTCTCATCTATGCTCACTAAATACTATGATTAGTACTTGGTGTCCCTGAATATCCCTGGCTCCTATCACTTGGATAACATCTTGGGCTGGTCTCATTCTTTCTAGTCTCTTTCAATAATTAAACAAAATAAAAAGTCTATTTTGTTCTAAGCCTGCAGCTGTAGCCCTGTGGCATCCGATCCCATCAGATCTCGGAAGCTAAGCAGGGTCGGACCTGGTTAGTACTTGGATGGGACCAGTACACCAGATACTGTAAGCTAGGGAGAAGGACCCGGCAACCCACTCCCCAAAAATCAATCTGCCATTAAAAACCCTATGAAGAGCAGAGAAACATTGATAAAGTGTTTCGCCTGTTGTACATAGGGTCGTTATGAGTCAGATACTGACTCCATGGCATGTAACAACAACGACAACAACAACAACATTTTGGTCTAAAGTAAAACTTTCTGACTTTTTCTGCAGTTTCAAGTTCTTCTCTCTTTTTCTCCTCCTTGTTTCTCTCCACTCACCCCTCTCCCATCTATCTGCCCCTCCAGGCTGCAGCCTCTGCCATCTTCTCCACTCTGGATCAGGTATGAATCACTATGCTCCCCCCATTCCAATGATTTCACAAGTCAAGCTCTTTAAGTGGATTTAAAGATACCTCAGTCCCCCGGTTTTCAGTAGGTGATGGAGAAAATGTCCCTCTCTTCTTTCCCATGAGCAGAGAGCAGTGCTCAGCAAATCAAAACTTTCTCCAAAGAAATCTTTCCTCTCCACTCCTTTACCTTCTTTTAGGTTAAGGAGTTTAAAAAAAAAAGATTTTGCAATTTCTTCACATGCCCTGCATGATCACCTGCCACCTATTCTATTGGTGTCATCCTTTGGGGCTTCAGCTTCAATGGATACAAAATATCTCACTGTAACGTCCTTTAGGAGATTTTCTGTGCAATTCCAGAGCCAACAGATATCTCAGAGAATCTTACAGCTCTAAGCCAAGCCTCTAGGAGAAGAGGCTGGCCCAAGGCTTCCCAGGAGGTAACAGAAGCTCAGGTTCCTGATGTCAGACCTCCACCCCAGCTCTGATCTTCCCAATATGCCACAATTGCCAACTCAGTATCTGACACTGTGCTTTCTGAGTTGAAGGATACATCATTAAATTTATATTATGTGCAATATTATGTGAAATATGCTGAAGTATGTTTTTAAAATGCTTCCATCTCTGCATGTTGTGGAAACCCCCTTTCTCCATTTCCCTGGAAAGGCTGCTATCTAAAAGGCGCTGATTGCAAGAAGTGGGGGAAATCCTTTATTACTGAGATCAAGGAGGAGCGCCAGCTTGACACCAAAGAGCATGTCCTGTGGCTTGTACCCACAACACAATCCATTTGTGGATTAAGCATCTTGGAATTTCTCCTTCTCATTTTAGGTTTCTTTCTTTTCCTTGCTTCAGCCCCTCCCCATCCCTCCCCCAACACGAGGATGTTTAAATTCTGGAAGTAGAGCTCCCATCTGCTCATGTCTTCTCCTATCACCATGGTTACTGGGCCCAGAGTGGTCTCTGTGGAGACAGAGGCAAAACAGTAACCAGGGACAACTACAGAGGAAGAGGCTGAGAAGTAAGGATTTTTTAAACCCCCAGTTAATCTGGCATGCCCATACTCATGTGATTTCTTCTTCTTCTTTTTTCTTTTTCTTTCTTTTTTCCTTTCTTACCTTATTTTCTTTTTTTGTGGAAGCAGCATATCAGAATTTAAAATCCTTTGATCCAAAACAAAGATAGAGCAAAGATAGAATATAATGGGTTTCAGTGATTCTCTATGGTTACATTTTTAGAAATTCATTATTGAGGGTGTGCTTCATCTGAAATGTTGGTGTGGGTAGTAGGAAAGTGGTGGCTGATCTCACTGCACACTCTGCAGAAAAGGGTTGTTGTTGTTAGGTGCCATTGAGTTGGGTCTGACTCATAGCGACCCTATGTACCACAAAAAGAGGCACGCCCTGGCACTATGTATGTCAGCGTTTCTCTGCTATTCATAGAGTTTTCAATGGCTGATGGTTTCAGGAGTGGGCTGCCAGGCCCTTCTCCTATTTTGCAGTACTGAGGATGGATCCCAGGGCCTCAGAGCACACAGAGCAGCACTCTACCAACTACGCTAAGCCCCAGTCCACAGAAAAGGGTAAAGCAGAAAAAGGTAAAGCTGGGAAAATCCAAGGTCCAAGTGGGAGACAGGGAGTAGGGAGTGGGGAGGAGGGATGACTTCTGGATTTAATACCAAGGACAATGGAAAAAGTTGGTAGTGCATACAATTCTCCATCCCGAAAAAATTGATGGTACCTAAAGAGTCTCGGTGACATCCCAGGTTCTGGGCCTGCAAAGGACTGAATGTTTGTCCCTCCAGCTTCCTATTTTATAAACTTAATCTTAATCTGGCTTGCAGCAGTAGCCCTGTGGCATCCGATCTCATCAGATCCTAGAAGCTAAGCAGGGTTGGACCTGGTTAGTACTTAGATGGGAGACTGCCTGGGAACACCAGATACTGTAGGCTTGGGAGACGGACCCAACAACCCCCTCCCAAAAATCAATCTGCCATTGAAAATCCTATTAATAGCAGAGAAGCACTGACAATAGTGTTTTACCTGTTGTACATAGGGTCACTATAAGTCGGATACCGACTCGACAGCACCTAACAACAACAACAACAACAATCTTAATCTGATGCTGTTGATGGTTTTTAAAGATGAGACCTTTTGGAAGTACTTAGGTCCTGAGGGTGGAGCTCTCAGGGATTCATGGGTGGGATTACTGCTTATGTAAGAGGCCAGAGAGCTGTTTGGTGCTCTTTCCACTATACAAGAATTGAAGAGCTCTGCACTCCACAACCTGGAAGAGGGTTGTCACCAGAACCTAACCATGCTGGATTCTGACATCAGATTTCCACCTCCATACCTGCAAGCAATACAAGGGTATTGTACATAAGTCCCCCAGTCTATGGATCTTTGTGATAACAGCCCCATTTAAACCAACAGGATACCCAGACATCTTTTCTGATTTTCTTTGCCATAGGCTTCAAATCCACAGAGAAAAAGAGTTGGGGTGTATGTTCAATATGTTAAAATTTAGAACATTCAGGTTTGGTTCTAGGTTCAGGTTTAGATTCTATGTGTGGAGAACAGGGCTTCAAACAGAACCTGAATCCAAAATCTGAACCCATTCCAGTTTTCCACATTTGAAAAATAATTTTCTGAACCTGACATCTGACACCTAAACCTCAGCCCAGTGAAAAACTGGGTTTGGGTTCAGCTTTTAATGTTTTTGTTTTATTTTATTTTGTGTGTGTGTGCACCATTAGCTATTTTATTATACATGAAAACTGAAAAACAAAAATCGTCTCTCTACACTTAGGACTAAAATTTTAAACCTGAATCCAAACAGAACTTGAACCAAAATTGAACCTGAACCCTCTATATTTTAACATAGTGAACCCACACCCAAACCTGATCCCAATTTTTTGTAGGTTTGAAGCCCTGCTTTTCCAACCAGGTAGGGGTTTTATAGGCTGCGCTCTGGGCTCGTATGCCAAGAAAGAGGGAGAATGTCAACCTCTAAAGTGGTTAGCACAGACTTCCCTGTTAGCAGGCAACTGTGTGAGCTTTGAATCAGAGGGGCTTAACTTCCGGGCTGGGCTTTGCTTTACTGTGTGGGGTGCACGCAGGTCATTCCTCCTTCGATGAAGTGTGGCAGAGCTGCGGCAGGACCTTGGATTCCAGCCAATCATCTCTGCCCTGACTGTGCCTTGGAACCACCAAGGAATGTGTCAAAAATGCCAATGTCCTGGCCCAACCCTGAGCCATTAAGTCAGAATCCCTGAGAGTGAAGCTTAGCCGCATTTCTAAACCTTTCCCAGAAGAGGTTAATGGGCCATTGGGTTAAAGTCACTGGTACAGAGGTGTTCCAAGACACCTTGCAGCTCGGAGCTGTAACTCAGTGAGCAAATGAGATGGAACTTGTGAGCAATAGGAAATACCCAGTGTGGACCACACACAGGTATGGCCAGCTGGCAGGCGACACAGCTGCAAGGATTCCTTCTGGCTCTGCCCCAGCTGGGCACCTCCAGTGCAGCCACAGCCAGGATTGAGGGAAGCCCAGAAGCACAGCCCTGCACTTAGCCACAGAGCTGGCACCAGGAGACAGGGCAGCTTGGCTATAAACCAGCCATGTGGCCTGAAACAAGTCTCTTTCCACTCATAGTTTCTTCATCTATAAAAAGAGAGAGAAGTTACTTTAAAAGGGTTAAAATGCAGACTCTGCAACCTGCTTAAAATCACATATGAGCCATGTACGAACTCATTATGTACAACCTTGGGCAAGTTATATAACTTCTCTGGCCTTTAGTTTCTCACCTGTAAAAATGGAAAGAATAATCACACAACAGCTCAAAATATGGGAGGGTTTACTGAGCTAGCTCATGTGAAATGCTCATCAGTGCCTGTCTTCATTAAGTACTCCAAAGATGTTGGAATTTACAGATAAACATTAGAACATTACAAGTTAAAAACGTTGAACTAAAGACTTCGTGAGGCCCTTTTTCTGCTGCTGATTTTGAGCCCCGAGGAACAAAGCATTCCTTTGATGCAGGAGCAAGGAGGTGAGTGTTGTGAAAAGAAATCAAAGAGAGGCAAAGAAAACCTGCAAGATCCTGACAATAACAAGTAAGGACTGCTGGGAATGCGGGTAGGGTCAAGGAGGAAATGAGATTTACAACAGGAGGAAATAGCAAGGAGAGGCTATGGGGGTCTTTGGGTATTAGGGAGTGGAGATGGGTCTTTGCATGTATGCTAGTGATTCCAGACATCCTTAAGTAGTGGGTTTCAACTTCAAACGAAGTCTTAACAGAAATCTCACTGTTCCCAACGAATGGAGGCAGAAGTTAATTGTCGCCTAGGTAGGGCTCTGCCTGCAGCCATAGTCCTGTGGCATCTGATCCCGTCAGATCTTGGAAGCTAAGCAGGGTCGGGCCTGGTTAGTACCTGGATGGGAGACCACCCGGGTAAACCAGAAGCTGTAGGCTTGGGAGAAGGACCTGGCAACCTCCTCCCAAAAATCAATCTGCCATTGAAAACCCTATGAACAGCAGAGAAGCACTGACAATAGTGTTTTCCCTGTTGTACAGAGGGTCGCTATGAGTTGGATACCGACTCGACGGCACCTAACAACAACAACAACAGGTAGGGCTCTAGAACCCCTGGTCTGTGCTCCTGTTACCTTAGCTGGCCCCTCAGCAACCCCTGTGGGATGCAATTCATCTCAAGCACTGTAAGAAACAGTTACTAGGACTCAGGAACCTTTTTTGTTTTTATTTCTCAGGCACTATGCTATGTATAATCTGCAGGCTCGCTGATGACAGTGGAGTGGGAAGAAAAAATATAATTCTTGGGATCCCTATAAAGTCAGAGACAGAATCTTGAACTGTAGAGTCCTTGAATCCGAGCAACTAATATATTTTCAGGCTTGTTTCCATCATATGCCTCATTTCCCAGAGCAGTGAAGAGGCTTCAAATCCACTGAGTTTATTTACAATTGAGGGCAAAGGTGTATTATTGCCTCGTAATAATGCTGGCTAATGCACAATCCCAAGCATTTTATTGGCTTCTTAAAACGAACAATTATTATGCCCCATTTCTAGGTGGATGGGTCAGCTGTAATACCACTGGCACCTGCTGGGGGGGATGTCTGAGCTTAGCCCTAGACAATGGCTTGGGTTTAGGAGGGTTCCCCATGTCTAATGGTTCTGGAACCCACAGCTTCCTGGGTATTTTTCTTCTCCTGGTGAAGTGTAGGGTAAAAGAAGCCTGGCAGAGCCTTACCATAACTCTTCAGATCAAAGCAGACACCTGTCATCCTCCCACATCCCATTAATGCGTGTGAGTCACACAGCCAAGGTCAAAGTCAGTGGCACAGACAACATTCTGCCCACAGGGACGGCTCAGCAAGCAAGGAGAGAAAGGAAGAATGATCCACAAATAACACTACGTGTGAGAGGTGAGGATGATGAGGGAGCTGAGCAGATTCCAACCTGCAAGGTTCTCTTCTTTTCTGATGCTTCACACCCAACCCACATGCTCCACCCCCAGCAAGCTTCCCCAGGTTGGAAGGGAGCTCGAACGTTCTGCCCTTCTCCAGGATGGAAAATGGCCGCTCTGCTGTCTGTGCCCTGGGGGAGATGGTCAACCGGTTCAAAACGTTCTATTCCCTCAGTGCCCAGCACAAGTGGGCATGGTCGTTGCTCAGTTAATGTAAGCTGCTTGATTTATGAATAGGGGAAGCATCCAGGAAACCCCCCTGGGAGATGAGAGCCAGGAAAGGTGCTGAGCTCAGGGCGTGCCCCATGCTCTTTCATACCGTAAGAGCTGCCCTTGAACATGGCAGTGTGAGAGGGAGCACAAAGGCCTCCTACTGAGAGAGTCTCAGGTGAAATGACAGCTCACCATCCTCCAGTCCTGTGTCCTTGAACACATTACTCACTTGACAGTGCCCCTGATTTCTTATCTATAAGGTGGGAGTAACAGTGATTGCTTTGCAGGACGATGATTATTTTTCAAACACACTACTTGCAGTCCTGCCTCAGGGCTTTTGACCTTACTGTTCCCCCTCTCAGGGTACTGCTCTCCCATTGCTCTGGGTGGCTCTGGCTCTTTCCCACTTCCGTCAGCTCTGCCAAAGTGTCATCTTATTGGAGAGGCCTTCCCTCATCACTTATAGAAAGTGGCACATGTGCCCCTGTCATGCTCTATCTCCCTGTCCTATTTCCATTCCCAATCATACCTGACCACAACACTCACCATTTATTGCTTTGCGTGTTTACATGCTTAATTGTTATCTGTGTACCTTTCCAAACATAATGTAAACTCTGCATTATGGTAACTGCATTATGGTAATGGGGGCATTGTTGATTTAAGGTTTAATGTTTAATGTTGGGAATAGGGTAGAGCCAAGGAGGATATCAGATTTGCCACTGAACAAAAGTGCAAAGAAAGGGTATGGAGGACCTTAGATATTAGGCAGTGATTCCAGAAATTCTTAAGTAGTGGGTTTCAACTTCAAATGAAAGCGTACAAGAAATCTAGCTGAATGCGATAAGTGGAAATGGCCAGTTGTGCGTTGCAGCTTGGATGGGGGTTTCCTATCCCTGGTCTATGGTGCTCCTAGAACCACAGATGGCCCCTCAGCAACCTCTGTGGGACTCTGACCTTCTTTTGGAATATCCGATGCCCACAGTGATGTGTAGAAGCTGTTTGTTAAATCTCCCTGGAATGAATGCGGGGACAGTGGGATTGAATGAGATATGTCTGCAGAGTCCCAGTACTGTGCCTGGTACACAGTGGGCATCCAGCAAATAGTAGCCATTTTTCTGAGTGGACTCTTCTGGCCTGTCCTCACTCTGGGTCCCCCTCATCTTCTGCCTCCGGGGCCAGAGGACATAGCTGACCAGAGGAGAGCACTCTGCGTCTGTCTGGGCACCTGCCTGCAGGCAGACGGGCACATAGTTAAGAATTTTGCAGACCTTTGCGCTCTTCCTTCATCTTCAGCAAACAGAAGGGCCTTGATCTTGAGGGGACGGGGTGTATTCCATCATCTCTATTTTCTCTACGGGCCCTGGACACATCATCACCCAGCTTTGCCATGTGAATTGCAGGCATTCAGCTCATTCCTAAATGCTCCCCTCTGTGTAAGGCTCAAAACTCAAGCCGGAAAACTGAACTCTCATTAAACACATGCATGATTTCATTGTATTCTGTTAAAAATAAGCCTTTCTATAGTAGCATGTATCTACACGAATTGTGTTCCTGAAACTAGTTCACAGGCGAAATGATAATACCAATAATCAGCCTATGGAGGTGACTTTGATCACTGTGGTATGAGATTTATACAACCTCTGAAGAAGTGAGATAATGCTGGAAAATGGGAGACAAAAGCATCCTTGGTTCTGTAAAAGGAATCGCAGTACAGCTTAAAGTTCAAAAGCCCTGCTCCATGGGTGTTTTTCAGACTAGGGACAATTCACCTAAAACCAACAGTAAGGAGCCCAGCTTACCAAAGTACAGCAAGGTTGGGAATAAATAATTTACTGATTCACACTTAGCCTGGGTGCTATGCACTAAGTATGGACCTGTGTAAAAAAAATTGGGAGGAAATTGGCAAAAATCCCAAAACTGGGAAAACGGCTTTTGAATATCTGGTTTGTAAATTAGAAATCTAGGGAAAATGAATTAACTTGGTTGGACATTTGTATAAAACCCTTCAAAAATCCTCCGAACCTGATTGGACAATTGGACTCAGCTGATTGGCTCAGGCCATTCCGTGGGTGAGCTATATAAGGAGCTGCACTGTGGCAGCTCGACTTTTTCGCCCTTTTTCGCCTTCCTCTCGCCCAGACTATCGGCAAGGAAACAGCTGGACCTTTTCGGCCTGGATCTTTGACCACCAATAAGGAAAGACCCCATTCTCACCAGGACCACAGATGTTGTTGTTGTTGTTAGGTGCTGTCGAGTCGATATCCGACTCATAGTGACCCTCTGTACAACAGGGGAAACACTATTGTCAGTGCTTCTCTGCTATTCACAGGGTTTTCAATGGCAGGTTGATTTTTGGGAGGGGGTTGCCAGGTCCTTCTCCCAGCCTACAGCTTCTGGTGTCCCCAGGCGGTCTCCCATCCAGGTATTAACCAGGCCCGACCCTGCTTAGCTTCCGAGATCTGACAGGATCAGATGCCACAGAGCTACAGCTGCAGGCGGATTTTTGACCACAGATGAGGAAACAGCTTTCCCACTCTCTCTCCCGGACCTTCAGTGAGGAAAGAACACTCTCCCCATCATGACCACCAACAAGGAAAGAACCCACTCTCCGTCTGATCACGGAGGAAGCAAGAACTGTCTCCTTGTGACCACCAAGACCACCAACACAGGTGTTTGCCCCTGGAAGGCAAAAGTGCCTGAGGATTTTCCTTTCTCCCATCTCTGCTGGTGTCCCGAGGGCCACAGGAGTCCTCGCCCCTCACCGGAGGGTCCCAAGTGAATTGTTTAGTATCTGTGTGTGTGGCGGCGCTGCCCATCCAAACATCCAGGCCAGACTGGGAGGCTCATGCCCCACAGACCTGGATCCTGGGAGACACTTAGACTACCTGCCCCCGAGGACATGCCCTGTAGAAAGGCCCAGCCACCTTCACAGTGGGATACCCAGAGAAGGTGCTGTAACCTGCAGGATTGTGCCTGGCCACCACTGTGGCCCAAAAGAGGGAGGGAGGGAGGGCCTGAGAGAAAGATCTCGAGAACCCTCCTAGGAGGTTCTTGAACATCATTGGACAAGAGGAGGAGGTGTTTGGCATGCAGGCCACAAAGGGAATGCCTCTGGACCAAAGGAACAGAATGTGCAACAGCTTCTGAGGGCAGGGAGCAGCACACAGTGCAGGGAACAGGGTGATATTTAGTAGAGTGGGAGACGGTTCTCTCTCTGCTCTCTTTAAAACAGTACCAAATATTGCCACATATAATATGGAGGACAAAAAAAGTTTTAACTGTACATTTTTTAAATTTAAAATGGAATTTAAAGAGACCAAACCATGTAGCCTTTGCACCTAAAACTAATTTTGTCAGATGCTGTGTCTTTTGAATCCATGGAATGTCCAGGGAAAGAAAGGCTACTGGTCTTCCAAGAGGCTCCCATGACCACAGAACATGCCCTCTCCCCTCTTCTGGAAAGAGGACACATGTGTACACATGCCCCCACTTCTCATCCTCTCATGGTTCAATTTATGTCTACATTTTCTAGTCTTTCTAACCTGAAATGTCATCATGCTATTTGCTGTTGTTTGGATCTTGAATGTCCCCCAAAGGTCAATGAGCCTATGGTGCTATTGGGATATGGTAGACCCTTTATTTGGTGGGGCCTGCTATAAAGAAGTTACATCACTGGGAGCATATCCTTGAAGGGGAGGTTGGCACCCAGCCACCTCCTTTCTCTCTCTCTCTCTTTGCTTCTCAGCCACCATGAGGTGAATGGTCCTCCACCATATGCCTGCTGCATAATGTATTATACTTACACAGAGCAAGCAACTATGGGCTGAAACCCCTGAAACTGTAAGGCAAGGTAAATCTGTCCTCCTTTTAAGTTGTTTGCCTCAGGTATTTTGTCATAGTGATGGAAAGATGACTAACACACAGTTCTCATTGGAAAGTCACTCTATGGCTCCCTGCTGTCCAGCCAAGACAACGTCATGCAACAAAAATGACTGATGAGACTCTCTAATCTGGATCCATCTACCTCTCTAGCCACATCTTCTGACTGCTACAATTTGGTAGTTTTCTTCCCACATCCAGCAGCTTCTAGCTCCCTGTGTACATGCTCCCATTTCTTACTTCTTCATTTCTCCTGTTGTCTGCTCTTCCCCAAAGGACCTTCCCACATCTTTATGTACTCAGTCTGTGCTCAACCTCAACCCTTGGCTCAGGCTTCCCATTAACGCCTTCCCTGGACAGAACAGCATTTCCCCCTGACAGTGTACCTTATTGAACTAAGAGACCATGCTTGGGATCTCTGAGGGCACCGTGCACCCAAAGTGCTGCCTTTGCCTGCCTGCTTGCCAGTTTCTGTTCATGTACCACCCCCGCCCCTTTTCCATGGCTGACTTTAAGTATGGACCCATAGTACATCCAGGGGTAGATGAGAATGTTTCAATCTCTTTTAAAATAAAAAGGCAAACTGAACATAGTTGCAATGAACGTGTAATAATGAATTCCACTCAGATTGCTTTCGTCTATCTTTAGGCCAATGCAGTCATTAAAATATAATTTTTCATTTTTAAATTTCCACTTTAACAGGGGAAGGAGTCCATGAAGGCAAAAGTGCCTACGGTATTGAAAGTCAGAGAGCAGCCCTGCTGCCCCTTCCCCACCAGACTATGAGGTTCTTGAGACGCCATTCTGATAGCTCTGCCTCCCCTGGTCCCCACTTAGCAGCTAAATGTGTGCTCATCACAGAAGTAGTGGAGAAACCGGGCTCCTTGGGGAAGGGGAGAAGCAGAGGATGCCGCCAATGTCTCCCCAAGAGAACTGTGGCACTGAGTCCTAAGAAATAAATCTCTCTGACCCTAAAACTATTTTCAAGAGATGAGAGAGGAGAATTGAGGGCAATCTGAAATACTGGGGAAAGTCTAGTACAAGAACTGCCCAGACCTAGTCTGTTTCTGGGTCTCAGAGTCAATTGGATGGTCCTGCATTGGGATTATATGGAAGGATTCATTCTGACAGGAGCTCCAAAGTTAACCCTGTGAAAATGAAGGATTCCTGTGACAACACTGGCAGGATGAATAAATGAGACAAGCCTCTAAATCCAAAGGAAAAATGAGTAATGAGAGGCATATTTTCATTTTTTGCAGTACTGGGGTATTGAACCCAGGGCCTCATGCGTACTTTGCAAGCATGGTATTACTGACTTGCACCCATAGATCTTTTTTTTTTTTTTTTTACCTTGAGTTAGGGTCTCACTAAATTATGCAGGCTGCCTCTGGTCTCAAACTCATGATTCTCCTGCCTCCTCCTCCTGAATTGCTGGGATTATGGGCCTGAGCCACTGCACCAGGCTCTTGATGTGATTTTTCAACATATAGCTCCTAGAATAATAACCACCACTGATCAAAAATCTTCTTTGTGTCCACAACTAAACTACTTGCTGATAGGTTCAAAAGACACCTTTCTTGTCCATATCTCTTTGTTGTTTTTGTTGTTTTATAATTTGACTGAACACCCAGATGTGTACTGAATGTGTTTATTCCTTTTTATGATGCTAGGAATTTATTAATTTTCTTGAATCTTAGAATTGTTGCTTCTCATCCATTATGAAAAATTATCAGTCAATTTGTTCTTTGAATGTGCTTCTAGTTCAGTTTTTCTCCTTTCTCCACTGAGAAAGGAGAAATGATTACCAAATGATTTAATAAATGATTGGGAATTCTGAATGCTTTAGTAAATGATTTAATAAGTTTATTATTTAAATTTACTAGTAAATTTAGTAAATGATTTGGAATCATTTAGTAAGTGATTGGGAATTCTGAATTTAGTAAATTTATTTTGGTAAATGATTAGAAATTTAGTAAATGATTGGGAATCATTTAGTAAACGATCGGGAATTCTGAATGCTTTACTGGAAACTGTTTTATTATATTCCAAAAGAGATAAATCATGGTCAGGAATAAAATCAAGATGTGAAAAGTGTTCAGTCACAGAATCCTAGACATGTTAAACCTGTAATCATCTTAAAGAACATTCTATGTCTTCTCTCAGTGTACAGATGTAAAAACAGAGGTCTCCAGTGGAGAGTCACAGGCACAATATTACCTATCAAGGTATCAGCAATGACAGAGCTGAGAACAGGGTGGCTTTCATCCCTGAGCTCTGGCCTAGCAATCACCTAGCCATGTTGCAACTCCATACAAGAATAAGGAAGAGATCATGCAAACATTCATTTCCCCTTTTAAAATTTAGAATTCTTTGGTTGATTGCTGGGCATGGTGGCACATGTCTCTAATCCCAGTCATTTGGGAAACTGAGGCAGGAGGATCATGAATTATGTGTGAGGCCCTGAGTTCAAACCCCAAGTATAGCTAAATAAATAAATACATACACAAATTAATAAACTCTTTGGTTGAGAGCAAGAGGCTGCTGCTGGAGTATAGAAAGCTGTTTCTGATTATTGCAATTGTAAAACCAGATGAAAGGATATTGTGGTTACAGCGGGGTCCTTTTCTGCCCAATGTTCTTGTATTGGTGCTGCCAGGAAAGTTTCAGCCAGAACCGCTCTACAGTCAGCAGATCAGTGTTTTCTTCCATCTAGAGTACTCTGATGGACTATGTAGAACAAGAGGGAGCTAGCGTCAGAAATAGTTGCACCCCTCACTCATGATAGCAACAGCAGCATGGGCAGGGCCCAGCCAGGGCTTCCTTTCTTGCATCAGGCTCACCCTCAACATGGTCTCAGCAGCCTCCGTGAGGACTCCTCCAGCCAACTAAAAGTACCTGCTTAGCAGAGCTTCCCACCTCTCCATCTTGCTGCCTCTTGGGCTCATCCCTTCCCACATTTTCTGCCATAGTCCCTCAGAGTATATAATATTCCAACTAATTACCTCACAGGGTAGCTTTCAGATCCCATGAGTCCACTAGTAGGTTCAGAATTTTTGAAAGGAAAAGATTGCCATTGCTGTATGTATCCACTGTATAGTGAATCAACCTGGAATATCAGGGTAATCATGTTTAACAAACTGATTGATTTAGGGGAAATCTTGGGTTATGGCATTATAGTTTTAGAAATGTGTTATTTCATTCATGTATCTGACTGACTGCATTGCCAATTTGTGTCAGGCACTGGAATTCAATGATGAAGGGATCACAGTCCTTGCTTTTATGAAGTTCTGGGGAGAGTCAGACAAGCTGGCCATGACAGTTGTATATGTGTTAAGATTGAAGGATTTTCAGAGCAGGGATTCTATTTTTATCAGTATGATAGACTGGATATTTAGTTTAAAATCTCCACTAAACACAATTTAAATGTAGTTAAAATATTAAAAGCATAATTTAATGTATGGCTGAGGTAGAGGGCAAAGGAATTCCTCAGAAGCCAAAATGACAAGGGAGCCTAAAGATGAGTTCACAGGCTGAACAATCCTGGGAGCCACAGGACTCTGGGGGTGACTGCTGATTTCTGGGTGCATTGAACCTGGGTTTTGATGAACAACAAGTAAGACAGAGGATAAGCCTATGCCTTTAGCAGGGTTGGAGAAATCAAGGATAG
This sequence comes from Pedetes capensis, assembly GCA_007922755.1. NCBI lineage: Eukaryota > Metazoa > Chordata > Mammalia > Rodentia > Pedetidae > Pedetes > Pedetes capensis. The sequence continues at coordinate 16,865 of VMDO01031027.1, forward strand.
CCATAAAAGCCAGACCTCTTTGATGAGCAACATTTTTTTTTAAGACCGGGTATAGCTAATTGCCCAGGTGGACTTCAAACTCAGGATCCTCCTGCCTCAGCCTACTGAGTCACTGGAACTACAGGTGTGCATCACTTACAACCAGCTGAAAAGCAACATTGTGAGTAGGAAAACAATGTGATAAGACCTACCCTACAGTGGAAGAAGGGAGGCTGGATTTAATCTGTGCACTCAGTGGGCATGAATGGAAATATCCCACTGAATCCCATTAATAGATACAACTAATTTGTTAATATTTTAAAATCCTACAAAAGTGTACAGTGAGACAGTGAGACCATTGTGAAGAAATAAGACAATAATTAGTTAATTTTTTAAAAAGACACTACTCTTATAATACCTACACTTGAGGCTATTTTATTATAGTTTTGTGATCAAAATTAAATTTCAGTAAAAAAATAAAAAATAAAGGATTCCAGTTTTCAGATTATAATGATTCTAAATTGCTACTGTTCTGAAGAAGGAAAGGGAAAATCTTCTCTGGAGAAATATACATTAAACCATGGCCTCAAAGAATTCCCATGGGTAAAGAACTAAAGAACATAAGTTCACAATCAAAACTAACTAAATAGCTGAGGGGAAATGCCACCATTGCAGCTGGCATAAATGGTATAGAATGAGACTCACAAAGGCTGCAGGTATTCATTTATATAGAATAGGATATGATACAAGAATCTTCAATGTTTCTAAAAATAAAACAAGAATTAGAAGTGTAATGAAGAAATAAGATATTCACAAATACTACCAAAATGAAAAATCAAAAAAAAAAAAAAATGGTTTGAATTGAAGAAAAAAATTAATGAACTGGAAGACTTACCTGAACAACAAAAAAGGGTTTTCAGAATATGCCCACAAAAGGTAAATATTAAGAAAAATTCAAGAAAAGTTTAGAGAGATATGGCCAACCAAGTAAGAAGAAAAGTTAAAAAAGATATGGATGATAAAGTGAAAAGGTATAGATATGTCTAATTAGAGTCCCCAGTGGAGGAAGGAGAAAAACTGAAGTAGAAGCACATTCGAAGAAAAAATTGGCTGATAATTTTTCATAATGGATGAGAAGCAACAATTCTAAGGTTCAAGAAAGTTGATAAATTCCTGATATCATAAATAAAAATAAACCCACTCAATATACACCCAGATGTTCAGTCAAATTATAAAACAGCAAAGACCAACAGAATAACCTAAAAGGAGGCAGAATACCCATAAATAAATTCAGTTAGATTGAATCTTACCTTTCAGTAGTAATAATAAAAATCAGAATTGCATCTTCAAAATTCTGGTTAAAAAAAATAGCTTCTAGTATAGAATTCTACATCTAATTTATTAGGAAGAAGCATAATAATTCCAGAAGGAAAGTTGGAGAATAAAGATAGGATAGTAAACAAAGAAAATGTTAAATACTTGGGAAAATATAAAATATCTACTATATTAATATAAAATATCTACTATATCTATTATCTACTATATGTATACTATTATAGTATTTGTGCATCTAAATAAACAAAAAAGAGCTAAGTTCAGGAGGACAACAGCACATTATTTAGAAGTAGATGGTTAGAATGAATGTATTACAAAATTTTCATGTTATTTGGAAGAAGTTATAGACATTGATCAAGTTTAGAATTTAAATTTAATGCATATAATATGTAAATATATGATATATATGTATGTATAACTTCCACAGTTGTTGTTATTGTTATTCTTAGGTGCCATCAAGTAGAGTCTGACTCCTAGCAGCCCTATGAACAACAGAACACACTCCCTGACACTGTCCCAAGATCAGCACAATTGTCAGTGCTTCTCTGCTATCCATAGGGTTTTCCAAGGCTGATTGTTCTGGAAGTGGGTGAAGGGAAAAATTGGGAGGAAATTGGCAAAAACTCCCAAACTGGGAAAATGGTGTTTGAATATGTGGTAAGTTAGAAATCTAGCAAAAATGAAAGTAACTTGGTTGCACATTTGTACAAAACCCTTCCTGATTGGACAATTGGACTGAAAGCTGATTGGCTCAGGCCATTCCATGGGTGAACTACATAAAGAGCTGCGCTGCGGCAGCTTGATCCTTTTTGGCATCCCTTTCTGCAACTTCTCGCCTGTTCCTGCCCGGACCACTGATGAGGAAGCACCTCTCCCGATGCTCTTCCCCGGACCTTTGATGAGGAAAAAACGCTCTCCCGTCGCAATCCTCAACAAGGAAAAGAACCTGCTCTCCGTCTGATCACCAACGAAGCCACAGCTGCCTCCTCTTGACCACCGAGACAACCAACACAGGTGTTTGCCCCTGGAAGGCAAAAGCACCAGAGGCTTCTCCTTTCTCCCGTCTCCTCCGGGGTCCTGAGGGCCGCAGGAGTCTGCGCCCCTCACCCGAGGGTCCCGAGTGAATTGTGTTTAGTATCTGTGTTTGCTGCGGTGCAGCCCGTCCGAACCTCCAGGCCGGACCGGGAGGTGCGTGCCCCACAGTGGGTTGCCTGGTCCTTCTCCCAAGCCTACAGCACCTGGTATCCCCAGGCGGTCTCCCATCCAAGGACTAACCAACCAGATCCTGATTAGCTTCCAAGATCAGACAGGACTGGCTGACAGGGTGAAGAAAACTGAGGAATGGGGGAAGGATATAAATCAATCAAAAAGAAGGCAAGGTAGGAAAGACCAAAATGACAAATAACCTGGTACAATAGTTTGGAACTGACCTCACCTTACAAACCCATGTGTTAAATGCCATTATTGGGAAGGGGTGGAACCTTTAAGAAGTGGTGCCTACTTGGAGGAAGTTAGGTCATGGGGGGCATACCTCAAAGGGGATATCAGGAGCCTGTCCCCTTCCTCTCTCTCTCTGTTTTGAGCTGTGATGGGGTGAACAGGTCTTCTCTGCCATGTGCTCCTTCCATGCTGTACTGTGTAGCTACAGGCCCAAAGCAATAGAGCCAAGTGACCATGGAAACTTGGAAACCATGAGCTGAAGTAACCTTTCCTCCTTTCAAGTTAATGTACCTCAGGTATTTGGTACAGTGATAGAGAAATAACTAACATACCTAAATACCACAAATGATACCATAGAGAGGATAAATTGGAACAATTGCTCTTAAAGCAATCTTGCATTGCCAAATGTGTCGAAATATGCATTTTTATGCCAAATGGGTCGAAATATTCATTTTTATGCAACATTGCCATTTCTAAGTATATACTATTTAAAATACTTGCAATTTATAATAGGAGAAATACTAAAAATGCTTATGAGCACTTCTTATAACTCCAAAAAATATTCTATTGTCATGAGAACTGATACCTAAATTGTGAAAATACAATGGAATCTCACAGAGCTCAAAAGACAGAACTCAAAGACTTTGGCCTCAGGCATCATCATGGATGAATCTCAGAAATACAATATTGAGTGAAAACAGCAAGTCAGAAGAAGACAAATTACTTTATTTGATGTATACAAAGTTCAAATGTAAGGAAAACTATGAAGCGTTGTTTAAGTATACATGCAAATGTGGGCAAACTCTGCAGAAACAAAAAACTTAAAACTACAGGTAAGTGGTGACATCAGAGGAGAGGGAATGGATTAGGGAAAGGCGCACAGATGTTTCCAAAAAGTTGTTCAGTAAGATGGATATGTCAATGTTCATTGTGTTATTATTATTCAAAGTACACGGACACATTATGTAT
>VMDO01031028.1:0-20545 GCA_007922755.1 Pedetes capensis
TCCTTTTTCTTATTGGCCTGCCATTCTCCCAAACATGACATCCTTCTCCAGGGATTGGTCCCTCCAGACAACATGTCCAAAACATGTAAGAAGCAATCTAACCATCCTTACGTAGAGGAAAATTAGTAAAGGATAAAAAATGAAAGTATATGTTTCAAGGTTTCATTGTCTTGGTTTTATAAAGTCTAACCAAAAATTATATTGTCTTTGTTTTTTTTAATGTGCCAGTATCCTAGATTATGAGACTCTATGATTACCAACATCCTTATTTATGGGTATACATTTTGATACCTATGAGTTCACCTGTTATATTTTAAAATCTTGCTTCTGAGTCTGTTAAATAATACAAAGTGAATGAGATGCTCACACTATTACTGTGTGAGGGTCTGGCATACTGAGGGTCCTCTGCTACACATTTCTCCATGACTTCAGAGTGGAAGTAGAGGATCTAGGTAGGCCCACCTCTGTTGTTGTTGTCGTTAGGTGCTATCGAGTTATATCCAACTCATAGTGATCCTCATAGGGTTTTCAATGGCTGATTGTTTCGGGATTGCCTTGGGAGTGGATTGCCATGTCCTTCTCCCATTTTTGCATGCTGGGAATCGAACTTGGGACCTCAGAGACTGCAGAGCAGTGCTCTACCAACTGAGCTAAATCCCAGCCCCAGCCCACCTTTAGCCAAGTAAAAAAGAAACCTCCACACTGTGAACAGATGTGGGAGAAAAGAAAACAGCTTGCTTGAAAGAAGAGGCCGAGAATACATCTTGATCCATTAGGAGAAAACAGAAGGAAATCTATAGTAAATCAAACATTATAGATTATTGAATGGTAAAGTTGTAAATGATGTGAGAGAACAAACAAGTAACTTAATTTTATCCATGAGGAGGTAAAAGCAGGTAAAGGGTAAGTAAATTAATAAATTCTTTAAAGAAAAGATCTCATGATCACAATAGTAACATCCTTGTTAACTATGATTTTCATGAAGTTGCTTTAACTTACAATGGAATCTACAAGCTTTTCTTCCATATTATGTATGCTCCATGGGAAATATGCCTGCAGCTGTAGCTCTGTGGCATCGGATCCCGTCAGATCTCGGAAGCTAAGCAGGGTTGGGCCTGGTTAGTACCTGGATGGGAGACCGCCTGGGAACACCAGAAGCTGTAGGCTTGGGAGAAGGACCTGGCAATCCCTTCCAAAAGTCAATCTGCCACTGAAAACCCTATGAACAGAAGAGAAGCACTGACAATAGTGTTTCCCCTGTTGTACAGAGGGTCGCTATGAGTCGGATACCGACTTGACAGCACCTAACAACAACAACAACACCATGGGAAATGCATGATTGATGTTGGGGAGAAGACAAGAAAGTGAAAGCAGAGAGGGCAATATTCCCCAATTCCAATGCTTTTTTATTAATCAAGTTACTTTTTAAATCTTTTTGAATCTTTTGAACTCAAATGGTCTAGAGAGTCCAATTAGTTTTTATACTATCAACTCAAACAAAAAGCAGCTCTAAAAGATATTAGATATTAGAAAGGGGGAAAAGGGTATGAATGACCCACAGTGGCTTTCTTTGCACAAAGTATTTCTTCTTATTTGCTAATTCATAACCAGGAAGCTGAAACCCTGCAAATGGGCACATGCTTTCTGACACTTAACTGTTAGGACAAAATCCCACACTGTGTTATACTGAACCCATACCTAAAATAGCCCATGTTTCAGTGAAATGTTAGATTCTAAATACTAAGATGCTTTAATTTTCTAATACCTACACATAGGAATCATAAATTTATTCATGACCATTGGCCTTTAAATGGACATTTATAAGGAAAACAGGCAAAGGGAAACGACTAAAAATGTTACAGGCTTTCAGTTGAAAGTGTATGTGTGTGTGTGTGTGTGTGTGTGTGTGTGTGTGTGTGTGTGTGTGTGTGTTCAGCATGTAGTGCAAAGGGAAGGATTAAATAAGAGAATAGAGGCAATGGAGGGAAACTATGTCTAAACATCACTCTGATTTACGGATTCCTTGTTCAGGAAATCTAAAGTTAATGGGAACTAAGAAGTCTTTACTTCTTATTATAAGGGCTTGAGGGTACCATCCAAGCTTTCCAATAAGCTGGCCATAAGTTTCTTCTACAAAATTTGTTGCATAGTATGAAGCCACCATGTCATTTATTTGTGCATTAGGGAAATTCTTCTAACTGGCCTTTTCCCAATCCTCTCCACAAACTTATACATTTCTATCAAGTATTCTATCACTTTTTGAAGGCTGTCCTTAAAAATGGGGTCAAAAGGTAAAAGATTCAACATTCACCTCATAGAGCCAGAGGAAGAAAAAAACTAATTCAATGGTTTATTAGCTCATTTTCTGTATTTTGCTGTTATTGTAAAAATGATCATTATAATTAATGTAATCAGTGAATAATGATAATACTTCAAAATGAATACCTTATTTCAGAGGTTAGCTAGATGGTCTTTGTTTAAAAAGTCCAGGTTAATATCTTCTAGATATAAGGTGGTTTTTCTATCTATGAACTATTCTGTCTGTAGAAATCTGTCAGCTTTACTCAGCAGCTATCTCTACCCAAAGGTATATCTGTTCTGGATTAAATGTCAGTCCTCTCTTCTCTTCTTCCTGCTTTTTTATGGGTACAGAAATAGTTTATAGAAAGTGAAAAGTTATTTTTGGGTCTAGCGATATTAAATTGGATTTTGAATTTTGGAAATTTAGATTTTTTAAAGTGTACAGATACACATCTGCTTACTGCTTAGTATAAAGCTAATTACAATCAAGCTCATAAAATAATGTTATAAAAATTAATACACAAAAGGAAATTTTCATGGTAATGTGACATATTTGTAATAAGAGCCTCTTGCTAGTAATTGGAAAGATTCAGCCTCACTTCACTATTTAATCATCCATAAAACTGTTTATTGCCCTATATATTCTTCCAACAAGGACATTATCCTTTTAATGTGTCCCTCCAAAAACCAGAGAGCATGGCCTTGTGATAGCAGATTATAATCATTCAAATAGTACAGCCAATTTTTAATCCAACTATCCAGCTAAGAAATATTTTAATTAATATATTTGAACTGAAAGTGGTTATTATTTAATGTAGAATGACACTAGTTAGGGATTAAGATATAAATTATATATTCAACATAAACAATATATCTAAAACATTAGCTTTTAATTACATAGAGTTGATCCTTAATTTATACTATACAGTTATAATTTTTAAAGAAGCTGAAAACATACTGTTTAAATATTGCTTGTATATATTCATTTAGAAAGATATAGTTTTCATTCTAAAGCCATTAAATAAATATAAATTATATATTACCAACTGTTTAAAAGTGAAGTTTTATAGTCAGTTTGTGGTACTGTGAGGGCTTGTGTGTTGCTGTGATGCTGAAAGCTATTCCACTAGAATTACAGATACCAGCAGGGACACCTATGGTGGACAGGTTTCAGCTGATCTTCCAGACTAAGACAGACTAGAGAGAGGAACATGGCTAACCCACTCCCAAACAATTAGCCATTGAAAACCCTGTGAATAGCAGAGAAACACTATCAAATATAGTACCAGAAAATGAACCCCCAGATTGGAAGGCACTCAAAAGATGACTAAGGAAGAATTGCCCCCTCAAAGTAGAGTTGACCTGAGTGAAATGAAAGGAGTAAGCCCCAGGGACCTCCTTTTGCTGACATAGCATGACTCATAATAAGAGGGAACAGCTAGAAACATGCATTAATAATTGGAATGTAAACTGGGTGTGGTGGCGCATGCCTGTAATCCCAGCAGCTTGGGAGACAGAGACAGGAGGATCACAAGTGGGCTGAGGGTGCAGCTCAGTGGTCCAGCACTTGCAGAGCATGGAAGCGTGAGGCCTTGGGTTCAACCCCCAGTACCGAAAAAAAAAAATTAGAATGTGGAATATGCATAGTATAAATCTAGGAAAATTAGAAATCATCAAAAAAGAAATAGAGCACATATATATTGACATTCTAGGAATCTGTGAGCTAAAATGGACTTGTATGGCCCATTTTGAATCAGATGATCATATGGTTTACTATACTGGGACTGAAAGATTGAAGAGAAATGGGATTGCTTTCATCATCAAAAAAGACATCTCAAGATCTGTCCTGAAGTACAATACTGTCAGTGATAAAATAATATCCATACACCTACAAGGAAGGCCAGTTAATATGACTATTAATCAAATTTATGCACCGATCATTTAGGCCACAAATAAAGACCTAGAAGATTTTTACCAGCTTCTGCAATCTGAAATAGACAGAATATGCAATCAGGATATACAGATAATTACTAATGACTGGAATGCAAAAGTTGGAAGCAAAGAAGAAGGCTCAGTAATTGAAAAATAGGGTCTTGGTGACAGAAATGATGCTAGAGATTGCATGAGGGAATTTTGTCCAGCTAACAACCTTTTCACTGCAAACACATTTTTTTCATGAATAAAAATGGTAACTATATAGAAGGAATCCACCATATGGGACATACAGGAACCAAACTGACAACATTTGTGGAAAGGGACCATGGAAAAGCTCAATATCAAAAGTCAGACAAAGACCAGGTGCTGATTGAGGATCAGATCATGAGCTGATCATATGCAGGTTGAAACTGAAGAAAATCAGAAGAAATGTATGAGAGCCAAGATATGACCTTGAGTATATCCTACCTGAGTTCAGAGACCACCTCAAGAACAGGTTTGTTGCATTAGATAGAAATAAAGTCTAGAGGACCAGATGAGCTGTGGCATGATATCAAAGACATCATTTGTAAGGAAAAGAAAAGGTTATTAAAAATATAGAAAAAAAGAGACTAAACTCTGAAATTTGCCCTTGAATGACAAGCAGTTAAAGTAAAAGGGAGATATGATGAAGTTAAAGAATTAAACAGATTTCAAAGGGCAGCTCAGAAACACAAAATCAAATATTATAAGGACATGTACAAAGAGCTGGAGACTGCAAACCAAAAGGGAAGAACATGCTCAGTTTTTCTCAAGCTTAAGGAATTAAAGAAAAATTCAAGCCTCAAGTGGCAATAGTGAAGATTTCTACCAGGAAAATATTAAACAATGCAGGAAACATCAAAAGAAGATGGAAGGAATACACAGATTCATTTTACCCAAAAGAATAGGTAGATGACCAACCATTTCAAGAGGCTGCATATGATCAAGAATCAATGGTACTGAATGATGAAGTGGAAGCTGCTTTGAAGGCACTGGTAAAATACAAGGCTCCAGGAATTGATGGAATACCAATAGAAAAATTTCAACAAACAGATGCACTGCTGGAAATACTAGGCTGTTTATGCCAAGAGATTTGGAAAACAGCTACTTGGCCAACTGACTAGAAGAGAACTATATTTGTGCCTATTCCCAAGAAAGGGGATCCAACTGTATGTGGAAATTATCGTATGATATCATTAATATCACACACAAGTAAAATTTTGCTAAAGATCATTCAAAAGCAACTGCAGAAGTATACAGACAAGGAATTGTCAGAAAATCAAGCCAGATTCAGAAGAGAGTATGGAACCAGAGGCATCACTGCTGATGTCAGACGGATATTAACTGAAAACACACAATACCAAAATGATGTCTATCTATGTTTTATTAACTTTGCAAGGGCATTTGACTATGTGGATCATAAAAAATTATGGATAACATTGAGAAGAATAAGAATACCAGAGCACTTAATTGTACTCTGAGGATTTTGTATCTGGACAAGGAAGCAGTCATTTGAGCAGAACAAGGAAACACTACCTGGTAAAATTCAGAAAGGTGTGCATCAGGACTGTATCCTTTTACCATACCTCGTCAATCTCCATGCTGAACAAGTAATACGAGAAGCTGGACTTTATGAAAAAGAATGTGGCATCAGGGTTGGAACAAGACTCATTCACAACTTGCATTATGCAGATGACACAACTCTACTTGCTGAAAGTGAAAAGGATTTGAAACATTTACTGAGGAAGATCAAAGAACAGCCTTCAATATGGATTGTGCCTCACCATGAAGAAAACAAAAATTCCTACAACTGGGTCAGTATAGAACTTTATGATTAAAGGAGAAAAGATTGAGGTTGTCCAAGATTTTGCTTTATTTGGTTCTGTGATCAACATCTATGGATTCAGTAGTCAAGAAATCAAAAGATGCATTGTGTTGGGAGGAGCTGTTGCAAAAGACCTCTTTACAGTGTTGAAAAGTAAAGATGTCGCATTGAAGATGAATGTGCACCTGATTCATGACATGGTATTCTCAGTGGCATCATGTGGTGGTGAAAGCTGGACACTGAATAAGGGGGGCACGAAAAGAATTGTTTTTGAATTATGGTGCTGGAGAAAATATTGAATATATTATTGGACTGTCAAAAGAACCAACAGATCTGTCCTAGAAGAAGTGCAACCAGAATGCTCCTTGGAAGAAAGGATGACTAGACTATGTCTCATGTATTTTGGACATGTCATCAGGAGGGACCAATCCCTAGAAAAGGATATCATGTTTGTAAGAGTGTCAGGTCAATAGAAAAAAATGAAGACCTCAACTAGATGGATTGACACAGTGTCTATAAATTGGGCTTAAACATGAAAGAGATCAAGTGCCTGGCCCATGACCCAACTTGATGACATTTAACAACAAAAACAGGAAAAAATAAAACTAGCTGCTTTTAGTCCACTTTAGACAGAAATAGACCAAATTTCATAGTGTATTTAGAACACTGCTTGAGAGACTGGCATAAAACTTATGTACTCATTTAAAATCTTGATTGTGAAGTTCTAGATATGTGGTTTAATTTTATATATGTGACAGTCAAAATCTAAATGTAGTATTTGTTCATATTTAATGGGCACATACTGTGTGCTTTATACTGTGCTAGACATAGGGATACCTAGATAAAAATGTGCCTCTTCTCTAAAGAACCTTAAAATTTGGTGATGAGAAAGATACCAAAAGAGATCATTGCAATGTTCCATGCAAGGCTCCAATGGAGTTGTTACAAGGTGTAGCAAGATCAGAGGGAATGAAGATGGGTCTTAGAAGAAAAGCCAAAGTTTGCTGGGTTGGTAAGTCTGGAAAACATTCCTTCCTTGTAGGAGAAATATTAAGTGCTAAGCATGGAGGGATGAGAGGTCATGAAAAGGATTTAGTTGAATAAAAAGTAGTAGTTTTGCATTTCTGGAGCATAAATTATTGTTGTTGTTAGGTACTGCCAAGTTGGGTCTAACTCATGGCGACCCTCATAGGGTATTCAGTGGCTGACTGTTTTGGGATTGCCTCAGGAGTGGATTGCCACGCCCTTCTCCTATTTTTGCAGTGCTGGGAGTCAAACCCAGGACCTCAGAGACTGCAGAGTGGCGCTCTACCAACTGAGCTAAATCTCCGACCCTCCTGGAGCATAAATGGAAAAGTCTAAAAGAGAGGTAATACTTTAGAGGATTTTATATAACCTTTGAAAGAGGTCAGGTTTTATGCTTAAGGCAAAGGGTGCAATTGAAGAAACCTTACATGAGAGACATAATAAGATAAGCATGTGTGAAAATCACATTAGCAGCATTGTGGATGACAGAAGTCTGAGAAAGATCAACTCTGAAATGGGCAGACTGTCAAGAAAATTAGCTCAGATCCTATTAGGGAAATAAACCTTAGGAAACTTTAAAATTATATTCATGCTCACATTTCTACTCTATGTGTCAAGTGTTAATTTAAATTAAAGGTCTTGTTTTGATTAGTGTCTTTTATACAGGAAATCATTGACAGATAATCTTAAATAGTAAGAGTTTTTAAAATTATCCTTTCCTATAGAACATAGTAGATTTTACTTTGCTGTGAGTTATGTGTAATGAAAAGGGTCAAGAGTGTGGAAAAGGAATCAAGCTAACTCAATAAAGCGTTGATCCTTTCCTGTAGCCTTTTTTTTCCCTTTATCCAGAATGGTATATTCATTTAATTTGAATATATTCATATATATTCACTGTATTTACTGTGAGTAAGGAGTGTTTGAGGCATTATAAGCAGCATGTAATGGAAGATACTAAAATCTCTGCCCTGAAGAGCTTAAATTTGAGTGGGGCATAGAAATAAGTAAGTTAAATAATATATCATGTTTGTTAGATTGAGATAGGTGTGATGGAGAAAAATAAAGTAGAGAACAGACATAGGGAATCCACTGTTGGAAGCAAAGGTGGAAATGAGGGCTGGCCTCATGGGTGTGCAATCCACGAACTCATGAAGGGCTCCACATTCAGAAGGGCTCCATGGTTAGTTTAATGCTCACTATCTTTGAACATAATAAATTTTCTTACAAGTGGTCCTGCATTTTCATTTTATTCCTCAAATGATGTAGCTTATCCTGGCCTTTGTGTATTACTATCTTTCATCTGGCTCACCAGATATACTCTGCCTCTGTCCAAACTCTCTGTCCTAGGAGCCTGGTCTATACAGACTATAACAGTGAACTCCTCTGCCCTCAGGTTTCTGACTTGGTATAATAATGGGGAGCCCCAACAGAAGCACAGAAGGTCCCCAGTCTTCTCAAAGCATCCCTGCTGAATCTGCTGCTGAAAAATCTGAGATATTTAGTAAATAATAATCAATATTGACTTTCAGTCTTACTATAACAAAGCCTCCTAATACTCTGAGAACAGTTAGGGCATTAGGATCTAATCAAGATCTGAAGTTCAACTCACTGTTTTGCCATGGATGAGCTCCAAACACCCAGATAAAATATCTGACTTTTCTATAACTTAGTTTGTCTCTGATTATGAAATGTAGAATTTACTGGTCATTACAGTACCTGGAAAATTAATGAATTATATAAGCAAATCTTCCCAGGTACCAAATCTCTTTGATGTTTGCTGCCACAGAACTTCAAAGAAAGGGGGGAAAAAGGTGCTTGTAGACATAAATGTTTACCTAGCAATGGTCATGTGAAGATTTTTCACAACACATGATTCCTATTTTGTAGATCTTTTTAAAAAATATTTTTAATTAGTGTACAATATAATATGCATGTAGCTATACCACTGTGGTTTCCAATCCCATCAGATGTTGGCAGCAAAGCAGGGTTGGACATGGTTGATACTTGGATGGGAGACCATCTAGGAATACTGGTTGTTGTAGGCTTGGGAGGAAGACTTGGAAGTTCACTCCCAAAACAATCAGCCATTGAAAACCCAATGAATAGCAGAGAAGCACTGACAATAGTTCCAGGCATGGCACAGTGTCAGGTAGTGTTTCTTTCTGTTGTACACAGGGTTGATATGAGTCAGACACTGACACGATGGCACCCAACAACATAATAGGTTTCATAATGGCATTTTCATGTAATTATGTTGTGTACTTATCTCTTACTTGCTCCCTCTTCACCCCCGTTACTCCCTCCCTGCCCTTGCTTTTCCCTTCCCCATGTCAGATAATCCCAATTTTACTTTCAATTCTTATATATATATGTTCTGTTTTGTTTTCCAATCCAGATTCTCCATATAAGAGAGAAGGTGTGGTATTTGTCTTTCTGAGTCTGGTTCACTTTACTTAACGTGATGATCAACAGTTCCATCCATCCTGCAATTGATATAACTTTGTTCTTTATGGCTGAATAAAATTCCATTGTGTGTGTGTGTGTGTACACCATATTTTCTTCATTCATCTGTTGATGGACATCTAGGCTGATTCCACATCTTGGCCATTGTGAACTGTGCTGAAAGAAACATGAAGTTGCAGGTGTCTCTATGGTATATTGAGTTAGATTCCTTCAAATATACTCAGGGGTGGTGTAGCTTGATCATATGGTAGTTCTAGTTTTCTATGGTAGTTCTAGTTTCATATGGTAGTTCAAGGTAGTTTTTAATTTTCTGAGAAACTGCCATACTCATTTCCATATTGGTTGTACTAATTTGCCTTCCCACCAGCAGGGTATAATGATTTCTTTTTCTCCACATTCTCACCAGCATTTGTTGTTATACTTTTGCTTTTCATTTCTCTGATGGCTGAGGATGTGGAACATTTTTTTAATATATTTATTGGCCATTTGAACCTCTTCTGAGAACTATCTGTTCATTTGCCCACTTATTAATTGTATTATTTGGGGTTTTCTCATGTTTACTTTTTTGAGTTCTTTATATATTTTAGATATTAATTCCTTGTCAGATGTATACTGGCAAAGATTTTCTCCCATTAAGTAGGCTCTCTCTTTATTAGATGTTTCCTTTGCTGTGCAGGAGCTTTTTAATTTCATGTGACCTCATTTGTCAATTCTTGTTACTATTTCCTGTGCTATGAGAGATCTTCTTATATTTCCCAAGAAGATATATCTTGTATACAAACAGCACAAATTTAGTACTCAAGTTGCATGTGATGCTTGGCTGCAGATTCATCACCCTTAGAGGCACAGCTCAAATGTCACTGCCTCAGGGAGGCATTCTTCAGTTCCTCTGGAGAGATCCTCTCTTTCTTGTCCCTGCTGCATTTTATTCATACCTGTGCTAAGAGATGGAGTAGGCTGCCTTGTAATGATCTATTTGCATTTCTCTTCTCCACAGACTATCTTATCCTCCTCTGATTCCTCAGTGACATGTACAAAGAGTAAACATGAGATAAACATATTTTGAAGGTAGATATAAATTTCTGAATGGAGGCTTGTCATGGTTTGAAGATAAAAGTGTCCCCCAATGGTCATGTGCTTTAATGTTGGATCCCCAGGTGGTGAGGCTGTCCTGGGAAGTTACAGAACTTTCAGAGGCCATCTAGCTTGGCAGAAGTGAGTCACTGGGGGTGGGCCTTTGGAGGTTTTTATCCCATACCTGTAGCTCTGCTCTCTGCTTCCTGCCATAAAGATGTAAGGTCCTCTGCCATGGGACCTACCTCCTGCATTGCCAAACTTGCCCCACTGCCATTATGGACTGATCTACTAACTGTGAGCCCTTGATAAATATCTACTCCACAAGTTGGTTTAGATTGGTTTTTCTGCTACAGCAATGACAGCTGACTAATACAAGGCTGATCAAATAAAGTGCAATGCTATACATGGAAAGAAATGGATTAACTAGGTACTGAGGAAGGATGTGGAAGTGCTTATGAGAAAGGGAGGTGCTTGGTCTGTATACTTATCAGTTTTGACTATTTTCTGAAAAGACCCTAGTTTTCAAGGATTACATTGGGAAATAGAGCTAAGAATACTTTCTTGACAAGTTTAAACCTGAAAGACAGACCACAGAGCTCTTCTTCCTCTATTAGATACACATTTATTACAAACACAGACTTAGGGGGTTATTTCCTTAAGACAGTATATAAATGCTCTTGTCCGTCTTTTAGTTTTAGGAAAATCCTTGTATCAACAAAATTTTTTCATGGGTTTAACAGCTTCAAATAAGAAAGAACATAAATTAATTGAGTTTACATTATATAAATTTTCAGAAATGAACTTTCCAGCAGAGGTAAAAATTGCTTCTATTAGATTCATTCTCTCAGTTACTCTTTTTTGCCTGCTGTGAGGTCTCCGTCTTTGATTCTCTGTTAAGCTTTCCAATAGATAATCTACTTCAGTGCTTTCTGGGAAAAAAAGAGCATACACCTCACACCCCATGGCAGTTAAGTCTTCCATTTACTATGAAATTAAGTGGAGACATCTATGCTTTATCATAAAAAAACCCACAGTTTTATTTTTCTAATTATTAGCTCCATATCGCACTTTGGTTGGGAGAGCTGAGAATTTACTTGCCTTTGTGCCACCTTGAGAATTCAGTCTTAATTCCCCATGTCCAGGCCTAAGATAGAATCATTTCCTTTCTATTAGTGTTTATCTGCATCACCTCAGAGAAGTTGTTTACATCCAATGTTGGACCACCCTTCTTATTAAGTTTAAATTGGAAACATTTTTTTCTAATAAAGATAATATGTATTCCATTTGTCTTCAGGAAACTATAATAATTCAGCAATAGATGAGAATATTTCAGAGCTATGAAGGGCTTTGCAACCCTTTTCCATTATCAGTTGCCTGTGTAGGTAAATATATTAAAGGTCAGAAAAGAAATGCCCATACCAACAATAAAGAAGACAGAGCCTCTCATCTATTACTCACTGCTTTCAACTAATAATAAAGAGTTTTATTGTCCCCAAATTTCAGGAGGGCAACTATTGGGAAGGAATGAATTACTTAGAAGACATCTGCCCATAATGAAAGGGGAAAAGAAGTGCTGGTTTTGTTTTCCTCCAAACAATTCATAGAACTGCTGTTTATTTTATTTTTTGTCTGAATTTTATTTTTGTTCTACAGTATATTTATTTGAAAATCTCTTGCAGCACTTCAATACTTGGAAAATCTGACTAAACACCCATTTCTTCTTAGAAGTGTAGAACACCAGAGATGATAACCATAATAGGCACCTCATGAGAATCATGAAGAACCCTGAGAAAATCAGGGCCAAACAAGTCAGAGGAGCTAGACTGCAAGTCAAACCAGAGTTATGTGTTATACAAGATGGGACAGTGGGTTGTTAAAGAGAGAGAAAGCAAATACTGCAATGCAACTACATCAAGGAAAGTTGGTGAATTAAGAGCTTTTGCTGCCAAATATGGGTTTGGTAGTAAGTAAGGGAGAATGATTATGTCATGTGATTAGCTCTCCCGATGGACAGGGGAGATCCCAAGATAGTCCAGCTTTTGGCCAATCAAATTTTAAACTTTTGTTGTTTACAACTGTCTATGACTTTGTGGGACTCCAGAATTGACAACTAAGTGGTTTTACAATAAGTGGAACATGAGGACTCCACCAGAGAAATAATGGACTACTGAATAGAAATGATCAGTTTGTGAGGATGAGGATGGTGAAAGAAAAGAAAAGAAAAGAAAAAGAAAAAAAAGCATAACCATTCATCTTTATTCACTTCACACCAAGCCCTGCTGACAATCAAGAGAATGAAGGTTTTAAGTGATGAATGGAGTCACTTCGATGCAGGAGAATCTTGAATTCTTTACCTAGATTGAGATGTGGGTATAGTATTAGGGTAGATAGTTACAGCATTCTCCACATGTGTGTCAGCTTGTCATGTTGTGGGGGCTTGCATGTTGCTGAAAGCTATGCCACTGGTATTTCAGATACCAGCAGGGCCACCCATGCTAAGGGTAGTTTCAGCTAAGCTTCCAGACTAAGCCAGACTAGGGAAAAGGAATTGGCAGCCCATTCCAGAAACAACTAACCATTGAAAACTCTATCAAATAACAGAAAACCACCATCAAATATAGTGCTGGAAAATGAGCCTCCAGGCTAGAAAGCATTCAAGAGACAACTGGCCAAGAATTGCCTCCTCAAAATACAGTTGACATTAATAATGGTAATACAGTAAAGCCCCTGGCATTTCCTTTTGCTGATGGTGGCATGACTCAAAATGAGAAGAAATATATTGACTGCAACAATGGGCTCAAACATAAAAAGAATGTGTGTATGGTACTGTGTTGGGTAGTGTTTTGTTCTGTGGCACATAAGGTTTCTATGTATTGGATCCTACTTGATGGCACCCAACAACAACAGTTATAGTATTAGAGTATGTGGTTATAATGTTAGAGTAGAATTAGACCCAACTTCATTTAGACTGATTTTAAGAAATCAAGAACAATACACCAGAGGACTTCTTAATGAACTCCAAATTAACATATTTTAAAGGAAGAATCCATAATGCCACAAAATTGAAGTAAATATGCATCATTTAAGTTCCTTTTAGGAGATTTTAATTTTTTACAAAAATAATCATTCATACTTTTCAGATGCTTATTATAGGCTGGGAAGTTCCTATGTACAAATGTCTAACCTAATTTACATATACTGTCTAATTTAATTCTTATAGCTATCTTATGAGGTAAATATGATTATGAATCCAATTTCACAGATGAGGAACCTGAGGCATAAAGAGCTTAAACAAATACTCAGCTATTAATTGGAAACCTGAGTTCTTAACCTCTGTGCCATGTTGTCTATAAGTCACCACTTATTTCTCTACTTCTGATGCCTGATATCATCACGACAATTGTCAGGTATGTGTAACATACTTCCAAGTTTCTGTTTATGTCAAAGCTAAACAATGCCAACATAGCTGCACCTCTGACATGGAGTCTGTACTCCAGTACCTGGCCCACTGCTGAGCCTCTATCTTGGCTGGGGCTCTGTAGACAAGGGCTACTGTGAATCCTTTTTTAGAGTCATGGTCTTCTACCTCTCAAAGAATTATGGAACTTGACAAATATATCAGCTATTTTAAGGCATTTTGAGGGTTTAATTGCAACTTATTATATTGCCTCCTAATGTATTTCTGTCTGTAGCCTTAGGGCTGTGGTATCCAATCCTGTGAGATCTCGGAAGCTAAGCAGGGTTGAGCCTGGTTATTACTTGGATAGAAGACCGTCTGGGAACATCAGGTGCTGTAGGCTTGGGAGAAGGACCCGGCAACCCACTCCCAAAAATCAGTCTGCCTTTGAAAACCCTATGAATAATAGGGAAGCACTGACAATAGTGTTTTGCCTGTTTTACATAGGGTCGCTATGAGTCAGACACCAATTCAATGGCACCTAACAACAACAATGTATTTCTAAGAAGGATGTGGCAGCCCACTCTGGAGACAGTCCCAAAATAATCAGCCGTTGAAAACTCTATGTGGGCCACTAGGAGTTGGACATGACTTGATGCCACCTAACAACAACAAGGGGCTGGGATTTAGCTCAGTTGGTAGAGCGCTGTGCTGCAGTCTCTGAGGTCCCAAGTTCAATTCCCAGCACCACAAAAATGGGAGAAGGACCTGGCAATCCACTCCCAAGGCAATCTCGAAACAGTCAGTCATTGAAAACCCCATGAGGGTCTCTATGAGTCGGATACCAACTCAATGGCACCTAACAACAACAACAACAACAACAATGTATTTCCAAATATTATTTTCCCTATAAGTTATACAAAGTAATTTTTTAGAATTTTTATCTGGAAAAGAGACTCAGTAAACATGTCACTTTCTTCACTATTAAAGTGTTTCAAAATACTCTAAAATTTACCAATTAAGTTAGGATACAACTGAAAAATTCTAAATTTCTAAAATTGTGGGTGCTCAAAAGCTATAAATCCTGATCATTCAATCCAGGTAGGGAAACAAAGCTACAGCCTTCATGGTACAGTTATTACTGGCTGCAAAGTGGCAGGTTTTGTGTATAATGTGGACCTTCACTTGAAGAGCTAATTATATTTCCTTAACATTAACCCCTCTCCAGACCTATCACTGTACCAGGGTTACCATCATTCTCCAAGTCCCCTGTACTTCAAAATCCTGCATTTATCCTTCATTCTTTTGTATTCTTCATGACCTTCACACACATACCAAATCTTTTTATTTTTTCTTTAAGTAGTTTTGTCTGAAAGGACACAGGTCAGAGGTAGGTTGGTAGGAATGGACTAGTGAAGTCCTCAGGAGGTCTCTAAGGAAATCTTATCTGTTGAATTGAGTTAATGTCCACTTGTATTTTGGACATATGCCCAGAAGCTAGTAGACAGCAGGGTCTTTTATATGTAATACAATTCCCAAAAACAGAAAGCAAAAAAATAAAAGGAAATGTTTGGAGAGCAAGGGCAACCATAACAATGTATTATACTCAACCCTGTATTTGATTTTGAAAACATTTGTTCTCATTTTCTATAATTAATCAAGATTTTTAAAGTTTCATTTTAACCATTCTCTTTTCTTGTTACAGTGTATGCAATAAAACCAGCATTTGAGCTGGGGAATAGCTCCATGGTAACAGATTCTCAAACATCAGTACAGGATGGAGCTCTCACTGTGTGATCACAGCTCGAAAAGGAGGAGGAGGAAAATGATGAAACCCACGTTGAGTTTCTTTCCTTCCTTGGGATAACATCCTGAGTAAAAGGAATCAGCGATCTTACGGAGTTACTGAGAGTGGGGAAGGAAAACGGAGTCAAGTGACAGAACAGGCTTAAACTGTTAATAAGCTAGTTATGAAATTTCTAGGTTTGAAATAAAGCCTTTAGTTTAGCTCCCTAAAGAGATGAATTGTTGTTAGGTGCCATCAAGTCAGGTCTGACTCATAGTGACCCTATGTACAATAGAACAAAACACTCCCCAAGGTTCCTATGAGTTGGACCCCACTTGACAGCACCTAACAACAACAACAAATAGATGAAAAATATATTTCCTAATGGATAGAGCAGAAAAGAACTATGTATCATGATGCCACATTTTCCAGTATATACTGGAATAGATCCATTCATTTGCTTACTCATTATTCATTGGGGCCTAGTCTAGGCATTGTGCTAGGATCCAGGCTTAAGTGCTTTAACAGGATAAATATTGGTAAGAGTGGAATGAATGAATTAGAGTTAATGGAATGAACTAAATTCTCCCATCTCAAAATAGCTGGCTCTACTTAAAAGATGGAAACCAAGGTTTCAACTGAACTCTACTTTCATCTACTTTTTACAAATCTGCTTTTCTAGTCATCATGATATAATACTGACAAGCCCCACAGTCATTATGCCTGCAGCTGTACCTCTGTGGCATCCAATCCCGTCAAATCTCAGAAGCTAATCAGGGTCAGGCCTGGCTAGTACTTGGACAGGAGACTACCAGGGAACACCACATGCTGTAGGCTTGGGAGATGGACCTGACAACCCATCCCCTAAAAACAATCAGCCATTGAAAACCCTATGAATAATAGAGAAGCACTGACAATAGTGTTTTTCCTGGTGTATGAAGGTTCACTATGAGTTGGACACTAGCTCAAAGGCATCTAACAGCACAAGGTTTACAGCAAGGTAGAAGTGAATTAGAGAAGTATTTTTTAAAACGGCAGTTTTTAACTCTCTTTACTGTTACTGGTTAGAGATGTTGCCTAGAAAAATGTTTGAAAATATTGTATATTTTAAGTTTAGATTGTCTTTAGGTATATGGGTGCTTCTAAAGTGCTTTAGGGTGTTTAACACCATTTGTTCTTCCAGTCTTGTTTGCACTATTAATTTGGCTAATGGGTTAGTAATCCTTTCTTTATAGAGAGCAAGAAAGTAAATTTCAGTCCAGCACTTTGCTAAATTATTACATCCTCTAAACAAATGGGGTGCAGATTAATGAGGTTTTACTCAAAGCTTTGGATTCACAGAAGCCTTAAATGAAGTGATGCAACCTTGTTTCCATTTAATGAAAATAACAATCAAGAAATGTAAATCTAACCTGAATGCAGGGTAACAGAACTGGATAAGTACCTGCCAACATTGAAATCACCTTCAAAGTACATCTCCTGGCAAATGAGAAAGCTCTGACCACCTACTGACAGTACTAACCACATAACCACTTATAGAAGAACAAAAAGTCATTTACATCCCCATCTTAGCTGTACTGAGTCTCACGTCACACAAATACATACACTCTTACTGCACATTAACAATAAACTACAAGGGATTTTTCATTTTCAGGTTTTCCATTCATTGAATGGTAAAGTAGGCTGGGCACCATGGCACATGCCTGAAATCCCAGTGACTTATGATGCTAAGGAAGGTCTCAGGTTTGAGGCTAGAGGCAGCCTGTACAACACAGCATGCCCCTACCTCAAATTTAAATAAGATAGAGCTGTAGGGTACAGTTCAGTACTGGGGGTTGCTAGGCATGAATGAGGCCCCCTATACAACCACAAGTACACACACACACACACACACACACACACTATGCCAAAAAATAGTATATGAGACCTTCCTCCCAAATGGCTAATGTTCCTATTTGTATTAATTCACCAAAAATAAAGTGAAAGGATGAGAGAATACAATTTATATGTGTAGAATTTTCTACAACATTAGCATATCATGTTCAAGCTTTTAAATAAGTCATTGGTAGTAGGAATTCTCTGTATAAGACACAATTAAATACAACTTTCAACAAAACTTGTATTTTAAAAAAAATGTGAACCTGCCAAATCACCAAACATCTATTTTGAAATGATTGCTCATAAAATAACACTTAGTTGTAATAACAAAAAATTCAAATGTAGGAGAAATGAGTATGTCAATGAAAGAGTTATGATCCCAAAGAGGAAAAAAAACTTCATTTTTGTGTTACTAAATTAATTGGACAGAAAAATGTTAGTATTTAAATGTAACAACATTACTCAGGGAAGAACTACTCATAAATCCATCAAGCACAAAATAAATGCTACTCTAATTTTACTTCTAATCTTCTAGCCAACCAAGATGTTATTAGAAACATTAAGCACTACTTAATGTCTTTGTGGTTTCTTGTATTGATCTAAAATGATAAAGGGAAGAGCCACTGAAAACTGCAGCACTACAGTAATAGGCCTGAACTCAAATCCTAAACCTCAATTTTTTCATCTGTAAAATGAAGAAATACTGCTGACCTAGACATTTTACAAATATATTCTTAGTCAGCAATATGAAAGGAAATGCTGCTTAGCATCTAGAATACAGTGCAAAAAATCAAGATACAGAATATTTTGAATATTTAAAGAGGGCATAACTACTGTGTAAAAGCAGGTAAAATAAAAAAGTAATGGTTTATATTTCCCTACATAAAACATTATACGTCTATGATAAATCAGATTGCTAAGGTTAATAATCAATAGAAGTTTCTAATTGTAAACACTATTATAGAAAATTAGGTATGTATAGAGGAAATAAACATGTTTTACTTGAAAAGACTAATAATGTAATACTAAGTTTGAAAGATTGTACATAGGGTGAAGCAATTATCATGACTTTCAATATATGTCCACTAAAATCAACGTTAGGAATGAAATAGGATATAGACCAAAGCTTATGGTCAGTAGTTTTTAAATGATTTTTTCCTCAGTATGACATCACTCTACATTTAGGATTCAGTACTTACTCAGTACTTTATAATTGGGGTATGTTGCCACTAGGGGGCAGTAGTAACCAAGGCATAAACACTGGGGATAAAATTCATTCATTTGAGAAATCTTAAAACTGTCTACTAAAAATTACCATATGTTCTCAAATATGCAAGTGATTCTAATCCACACCTGATTTTGTAGCCCTCTATAACAGTTGAAAGGGTGTGGATTAGATTCAAGAATACATTGTATGCTTTTTACCCTTCGATACATTTTTACATGACAGCTAAACTTTATTAAAACAATATATAACCATTCCTAGAACAACTTTCTTGTATGTGGTTCTAGGGGTGGACCACAGGGCCTTGCACATACTTTGCAAGAGCTCTACCATTAAGCTGCACCCATAACCCCTTTTTTATTTTCTATCTTAAGACAGGATCTTCCTAAGTTACACAGGATACCTTTGGCCTCAAACATGTGATCCTCCTGCCTCTGCCTCTCATGTTGCTGGGATTAAAGGTGTGTGCATCAAATACTTGTGAACGCTGGGCAGGGAATAAGGGAGACAAGGAAAGAATTGATGCTTTTGAATTATGGTGCTGGAGATGAATATTGTATATATCAAGGGCTACAAAAATAATCAACAGATCTGTCCTACAGGAAGTATACCCAGAGTGCTCCCTGGAAGCAAGGATGGTGAGATCATGTCTTAGGTATTTTGGACATGTTGTCAGGAGGGACCAATCTCAGGTGAAGTCCATCTGGTTTGGGAGAGTGGCTGGTCAGTGAAAAAAAGGAAGACACTCTCCTAGATGGATTGACACAGTGTCTGCAACAATGGGTTTAAGCATTACAAAAGATCATGTGCATGGCACTGTGTCAAGCAGCGTTTCATTCTGTTATAAATAGGATTGTTATGAGTTGGACCCATCTCCATGGCACCTAACACCAACAGCCACTATGTATTACAGTAGAAGTATTTTTAATGAATATCCAGATATTTGATTCGCCTTGACTATTTATAACTTAATCCAGTCTCTAATCATTCTCAGGGATTGATCAGAATGTTCTTTAACAATATTTGAAAAAAAATTGTTTTTTTAGATTAGGCCCTTCCTATATTAAGTACTAGTCCTGGGTCTTCAGTGTACCTGACATCAAAAGCAAGTCCTGGCAGTAATATTCTACTTCCTTGAAATATTTTCTATTTTAGCTACAAGACTCTGTGTGTGTGTGTGTGTGTGTGTGTGTGTGTGTGTGTGTGTGTGTGTGTGTGTTACTAGGGGTTGAACCCAGGGCCTTGTACTTGCATGCTTTTTGCAAGTGCTAGACCACTGAGCTGCACCTCCAGCCCTTTTGTTTTGTTTTGTTTTACTTTTTGAGACAGGTTCTCACTAAATTATGCAAACTGTCTCTGGTCTCCAACTTGTCATCCTCCTGCCTCCACCTCCCGAGCTGCTGGGATTATAGGTGTGCACCACTGCACCCAGCTTTCTACAGGATTCTTATACT
Organism: Pedetes capensis; assembly: GCA_007922755.1. Lineage (NCBI taxonomy): Eukaryota > Metazoa > Chordata > Mammalia > Rodentia > Pedetidae > Pedetes > Pedetes capensis. Next base: position 20,389 of record VMDO01031028.1, read on the forward strand.
GCTAAAATTACTAGATTTACTTAAAGCATTTGCTTACTTTACATTTTAAGGCCTCTAGAGAAGTTTAATGGGAGAAGGGCCTGGCAATCCACTCCCAAGGCAATCCCGAAACAGTCAGCCATTGAAAACACTATGAGGGTCGCTATGAGGTGGATAC
>VMDO01031029.1:0-20567 GCA_007922755.1 Pedetes capensis
ATATGAGAAGTTGATGGTCTGATCCGCAGTCAGCACCTGGTCTTGTTTTGACATTTTGTACAGAGCTTTTCCATCGTCTCTTTCCACATATGTAGTCAATTTGAATCCTGTATGTTCCATCTGGTGAAGTCCATGTGTATAGTCTCCGTTTATGATGTTGAAAGAATGTATTTGCAATGAAAAGGTCATTGGTCTGACAGAATTCTATCATGTGACCTCCAGCTTCATTTCTGTCACCAAGACCATATTTTCCAACTACTGGGCCTTCTTCTTTGTTTCCGACCTTTGCATTCCAGTCACCAGCGATTATCAGTATGTCTTGATTGCATGTTTGATCGATTTCAGACTGCAGAAGCTGATAGAAGTCTTCCCTTTCTTCACTTGTGGCCTTAGTGGTGGATGCATAAATTTGAATAATAGTCATATTAACTGGCCTTCCTTGTAGGCATATGGATAGTATTCTATCACTGACAACATTGTATTTCATGACAGATCTTGAAATGTCTTTTTGGATGATGAATGCAACCCCATTTCTCTTTAGTTTATCATTCCCAGCATAGTAGACCATATGATTGTCTGACTCAAAATGGCCTGTGCCAGTCCATTTTAGCTCACTGATGCCTAGAATGTCAATGTTTATGTGCTCCATTTCTCTTTTAACATTTTCTAATTTTCCTAGATTCATACTACGTACATTCCATGTTCCAATTATTAATGGATGTTTACAGTTGTTTCTCCTCATTTTGAGTTGTGCCACATCAGCAACTTGAGCACCTTGGGGCTTTACTCCATTTCCGTCATCATGGTAGACTCTACTTGGAGGAGGCAACTCTTCCCTAGTAGTCTTTTGAGTGCCTTCCAACCTGGGGGCCTCATTTTCTGGCACTGTATCTGACAGTGTCTCTTTGCTATCCATAGCGTTTTCAATGGCTAGTTGTTTCGGGAGTGGCTCACCAGGTCCTACTCCCTAGTCTGACTTAGTCTGGAAGCTCAGCTGAAAACCTGTCCACCATGGGTAACCTTGCTCATGTCCGAGGTTACAGTGGCAGAGCTCTCAGCCTCATTGCAACACGCAAGCCCCCACAGTGTGGCAAAGTGACAGACATGTGGGGGCCTTGAACTATAGAGGTCCTCAAGTCGCTAAAATACACTGGGATGCTGCTAGCCCCGAAATGCTGGTGTGTCTATTTTGCCGTCCACCCTAGGGTGGCGGTGGGGTCCACGACTCAAAGAGATCCAGACACCCTGCAGGTCCCCAGCTCACCATCAGCGAACCCAGAGCCAGTCTGCATCCTTGGGCTTCTCCTCGGCCCCAGGGCTCTGCTCAGGCCCCACCTGGCCTGTGGGCGAGGTGTGGGGGATGCTGGAGGCCTAGGAGTGTAGGAGATTTGCCCCGCCCCAGGCTTCTGCGAGCCACAGGTGACTGGTGGGTCCCAGGGTTGCGGCGCTACCCAGGATGCTGTAGCGCCGTGAGGAGTCAGCCTGGTGCACGCGAGACCAGAGGTAGTCTGTGTAATTTAGCGAGACCCTGTCTCAAAAAAGTAAGAAACTGGGTGAGGGTGTACTCAGTGGTACAGCACTTGTAAAGCATGCAAGCATGAGGCCCTGGGTTCAACCCCAAGTACCAAAAAAAAAAAAAAAAAAAAAAGGAAGGATGCATTTTGGCTCATGGTTACAGAGGGTCCAGCCCATGCTGGCTGGTCCCACATTTCTAGGCCTGTGGTGAGGCAGAACATCATAGTAGAAGGATGTGTTGGAGCAGAGATACTCACCTTACCATCAAGGCAGTAGAGAGAGGTGACAGAGTAGAAGGAATAGGAGACAAAATGTGTTCTTAAAAGTACACATTCAGTGGCCTACTTCCTTTAGCCAAACCTTAGCTCCCAATGTTTTCATTACTTCCCAATAATGCCATCACATTATGAATCCATCAGTAGTTGAATCTATTCATGACCTCAGAGGCCCTATGAGCTAATCATAAAAGTCCATAGCTAGCAACCAAGCCTCTAATACATGAGCCTCTCTGGGACATTTCATATTTAAACCATAAAGGATACCTCATAGAAGTGGACTAATACAGTTGGTGCCCTTTTATGACTGGGTCATTTAACTTAGCATATTTTCTACAAGGCTGATTGGTGTAGGATTGACATGTTTCCTTCCTTTTGAAGGCTGAATAATATTCTATTGTATGTATATGCCACAATTGTTTATCTAGTCAACTGTCAATTGACAGTTGGATTGCTTCTACCTCTTAGCTATTGTGAATAGTGCTGCTACAAACATGTTGTTGTTGTTAGAGCTACAAGCATAGGTGTGTAAATATCTCTTTGAGGTCCTGCTATCAATTCTTTTGGCCATATACTCAGAAGTGGAATTTCTAGATTACCTGATGGTACTTTTTTTAGTTTTTCCATAGTGGTTGCAGAATTTTGAAAATACACCAACCGTATTCAAGGGCTCCAATTTCTCCACATCTTCATCAACACCTGTTATTTATTTATTTTTCAGTAGTAGCTATTCTCATGTGTATGAGGTAATACTTCACAGTGATTTTGATTTTGTTCTCTCTAATGATTAATGAAGGGGTTTTGAGGGTTTTAGTAGCTGGAGTTAGTCATGGAGTGATTTCAAGATATAAGGTAACAAGTATGTTCTGGGAAAGGTTTGAGTTTGTAAACTAGGTGAATTTGTGAAAGAGTTAGAGGTCTTTGGAATACCCCAGTCTTAGGGATTCACTGTCAAAACAGTATGTGGTCTTAGAACATTGGTATCTGAATGAGTTATTATTAAAATAGCTTAAGTTTGGGCAGTTTGTGTTGCACATAATGGCCTAGTTTATAAGCCATGGCCGAGTTCGTCTTGAAAATTGTGGTTTCTGTTTGATTCTTCACCCTCTGCCAATGTCACTTGCTCATGTCTTAGCCGATGCTTTGTAATGTAATAAGCAGCAGATGTGCCTTTCAGAGTTACTGTAATAATCAGTTAGGAAGACAAAAACGTATTTGTTGATACAGTTCCTAGTACATAGTAAGTGCTAAGTAAATAATGGCAGTTGAGTAACAGTGATAGTAACAGTGTTGTAGTAGCAGTAGCAAAATGTGAAGTAGGGGTCATGGAGATAGTGACAATTTCAACAGTAGCTATTTTTTTTTCTGAACTCTGTTATTCCAGCCAATCCTGTTAGTATTGCCTTGGAATGTGAACTCATCATCTCTTACTTAGGCCATTAGTTATCTCCTTCACCTTACTCAACTGTGACATCACGGACAGAATGACCTACCTAAAACTTAAGACCAGGTCAGTCACTTTCCTGACTATCACACACTAATGACTGTCCCATGTTCTTAAGAGAGCCTAGGCTCCTTGACATTCTGCACTAAGCCTTCCTTCATCAGGCCTCTATCCAAGTCTTCAGCTTCATCTCCTAAAACTCTAATACCAATGCTTGTTCTTTGGAGCTCTGACATGCTTTAGCACCTTGTTTATTACATACTATATTGTTTCTTTTAAACTATTATTTGCATACATGTGGTTTGGCTCAGTTGGTAGAGCACTGCTCTGTACTCTCTGAGGCCCTTGGTTTGATCCCCAGTACCACAAAAATGGAAGAAGGCCATGACAATCCACTCCTGAAGCAATCCCAAAACAATTGGCCATTGAAAACCCTATGAGGGTTGCTATGAGACAGACCTGACTCTATGGCACCTAACAACAACAACAACAACAACAATAATAAATAAAAATTTACTTAAGAAAGTAAAGAGTACAATATTATTCATGCTTTCTACATATAATTCAGTTTTTTGCCCTTCCCCCCTTTTCTATCTTATATCATTTGACCTCACTTCCATCTACAGCTGAAATAACATCATATCAAAATTGTTGTTGTTGTTATTAGGTGCCATCGTGTTGTGTCCGACTCATATCGACCCTCATAGGGTTTTCAATGGCTGACTGTTTTGGGATTGCCTCAGGAGTGGATTGCCACATCCTTCTCCCATTTTTGTGGTGCTGGGAATCGAACTCAGAACCTCAGAGACTACAGAGCAGCACTCTACCAACTGAGCTAAATCCCAGCCCATCAAAATTGTGGGAAGTATATATTTGAATTTTCATGTTCTCATATGTTATGTGAGCACACATGTTTATATATATACATGTACACATGTTATTGTTGTTAAGTGCTATCAAGTCAAGTCCAATTCATAGTGACTCTGTGTACAACAGATCTAAACATTCCTCAATTCTGTTCTAGGCACATGATCTTATTTATGTTTAGGCCCATTGTTGCAGACACTAAGTAGCTATCCTAAGTAGCTATCTAGTGGAGGGTCTTCTTTTTTCTCATTGACCTGCCACTCTCCCAAACATGTCCTTCTCCAGGGGTTGGTCCTTCCTGACTACATGTCCACAATACATAAGACACAGTCTAGCCGTGCTTGCTTCTAAGGAACACTCTGGTTGCACTTCTTCTTGGATAGATCTGTTGGTTCTTTTGGCAGTCCATAGTATATTCAATAATTGTCTCCAGCACCATAATTCAAAAACATCAATTCTTCTCCTGTCTCCTTTGTTCAATGTCTAGCATTCACAACCATGTGATGTGACCGAAAATACCATGGCATGAGTCATGTGCACCTTTGTCTTCAATGTGACATCTTCACTTTTCAATACTTTCAAAAGGTCTTTTCCCACAGCTTTCCCCAAAATAATGTGTCTTTTGATTTCTTGACTGATGCTTCCATGGGTATTGATTGTAGAACCAAGTAAAGCAAAATCATGGACAACCTCAATCTTTTCCGCATTTACTGTGAAGTTGTATACTGACCCAGTTGTAAGGACTTTGTTTTGTTGATGTTTAATCATAATCCATACTGAAGGCTATGTTCTTTGATCTTCATCAGTAAATGTTTCAAATCCTCTTCACTTTCAGGAAGCAAAATTGTGTCATCTGCATAACACAGGTTGTTAATGAGCCTTTCTCCAATCCCGATGCCATGTTCTTCTTCATAAAGTCCAGCTTCTTAGATTATTTGCTCAGCATATAAATTGAAGAGATGTGATGAAAGTATATAGGCCTGACTCATACCTTTCTCATATTTAAACTCGGCAGTGTTTCCTTATTCTATTTGAACAACTGCCTCCTAGTTCATGTACAGATTCCTCATGAGTATAATTATGTTCTCTGGTATTCCCATTTTTCGAAGTGTTATCCATAATTTGTTATGATCCATGCAGTCAAATGCATATACATATGCATATACATACTTACTTATACATATTACTGAATATTTCCAATGTACTGTCAACTCTTGTGAAACTTGATATTTCTTAAACATCTCTGAGCCTATATGACTAAATATGACTAAAATGTAATTATTTCCCCCAGTCGCTTACTTTTCCTGACTCAGTTACTGAACTGAAGGCCCAGTATCTTTGCAAGCTTGATGTTTTTAATTTGAAAGTCCCATTGTCATTTCTGTCACCTTAGACAACAGTGTTAAGAAGAGGTCATTGGCAAATTACTGAGTCTAGATGAACAATTCGCTCTTAATTAAAAAGCCTGATGAAACTCTCTCTGGGAAATGAACTCATTCAAATGGGAGATAATTTAAGCTCATCTGCTCAGGACATTTTCTGTCTATTTTTCCTTCACCCAGTACATAAAATTTTTATTTAGTCCTGTGATATAAATTGAATTTGACAGATCAATTTTTTTTCATTCAAATCATACAATTATTATGTTGTCTGAGTTAACATTATGTTTTTTCTTGAGAAAAATAACGAGTACCATTTTCCCTAGAGTGGTTGTCTGGCAACAAAGGAGAATGTAGCAAAATTATTCCTCGCTAGAGCTTCATAATGGGAAAGGAACTTGGAATCAATGAATACATAAGATTCTAAGTCAGGAGACCAGAGCTCAAGCCAGCATTGTCATTTAACAGCTGGGTGACCTTGGAAAATATCTGAAATTTGGCTTCCTCATCTGTAAAAAGAATAATCACTGGCTTATGTTATTAGCTGTTCTAAGGATTAAGTGACATAATGGTTGTGAAAGGTGGAATGAAGTACTATGTAAACAGGCAGTTGTCAATCTTAGTGTCTCTTACAGCTGAAGCACTGTGAAAAATCATTTCTTACCTGCAAGTCTGTGAGATGGTAGATCTACCGACCAGTGGAGATGGTCACTAGGCAAAACACCCTTACAATGGAAAGTTGTGACTAACTTCTCCCTTTACAGTCTTCAGTATAAAGTGAAGAATCTGAGGCCCACAGAGGAGAATTGAATACAGTTGCAGAGTGAGGTAGGAGAAGAGCAGGGCTCGGATATTCCATTGCTGTTCAGTATTCTTTCCTAAACTACTCTGCTTCTAACCTTGTTAAATGAATAATAGTTCTTCAGCTTGATATGAATAATTATAAAAGAAGTGGGAGGAGATAGGAAGTGTGTTTCACCTGCCACATTCCTTTTGGTCTCTGCAGATTCCCTTTGTTTGAGATGATGTGAATGAAAGCTTTGACTAAACTAAAATGAAATATCAAGTTATCAGACATAGTCAGCTACCCCATATGCCAGCCTGCCCTGCAGGCTGTGCTGATGACTAGGTGAACAGGTCAACATATGCACATCAAACTGGGATAATGTTTCCCAAACAGTATTCCAGGGAACATTTCCTCCAGGAGAGCTGCTCAAACACCGTAGATACCTGCTGTGTGGCTACACACCATGTATGCAAAGTCGCAATGCCTAATAGCATCTGAAAGCTCGTAAGCAATATCACAACAAAGAAACTGACAAATTCATTTTTTTCAGAGATGTATGTTTTCCCACTTGAAGTGTTGTCTTCTCATTAGTACTTCCTCTTCCACTGAAGAAGGAACTACCAGCAGATGGCAACACCTGTCTCCATGAAGAGGCTCTGCTCGCTGCTGTCCTCGGTACTCCCCTGCCCCCTACTTACCTGGTGAAGTCCTGGATAGAGCAGGGCTTCTAGGATTTGCTGGGTCTGAGAGAGTTCTCATGATGAGGTGAAGGTTTCAATGCCAGGCTGAACTTTATAACCAATGACCAGATGCAAATGCAGACAGCTCTGCAGATGCCAGAGTGAGCAGATTATGACACCTGAAAACCCCTTTAGATCATCACATCCCAGTGAACATCCATGTGAACAGAGTGTGTTCAGGTCCAGACACTGCTCAGCCCAGTGACTTGATATAAAAACCCCATTCATTCACTCCTCTCACAGCCTCGATAAAATTCAGAGCAAATTAGTTAGAGGAAAACCCCCAAACTGCCATTCAAATCCCAAACTCACTGGGGGTAGAAAAACAACAAGAACTGAGCCAAGAGACATTCTTTATCTCCAGTCAAATGAACACAAGATAAGAATGAAGTTCAGAAATGGAAAAATTACTTTTTGCATTCCTGAGCTTGTAGCTTGTGAAAATGTAGCACTTACTATATTTTTCACATTAGAATCTTCCATTCCTACTATACCCAGTCTTACAGTTCTGGAAAACTGGTCATTTAACAAATACATAAAAACATTTATGAATATTTATTTTGAATGTTATAGTATTTATATAAAATGAACAAAACATAATATTCTTTCTAAGTTATTTCTACACCAGTAACTCAAATAAGTATATTGTAATAGATATGGAAACCTTATGAGGTTCGTTATGAGTTAGACACAACTAAATGGCACCTAACAACAACAACAACAACAACAACAACAACAGCTATAGATATTCAATTAGCAGTAGAAGCTTAGAAGTTGATTGTACTGTATTGATTGGTGAAGTAATTCAGAGAAAAAATCTCCATTGTAGGAGGATGGAAAAGTATTAAATGTGTATAGTAGGATTGAAATTAAGTCAATATGTTAAGAAAAAAGAACAGGATGGAAAGACTCAGTAAAAGGGCAAAACCAATCTGAAACAAAGCTGGCAAAAGAGCTTGTGTTCATTTGACTGTACAAGTGGAAAGAACAAGATCACAGAGTTTCACCAATTAAAGTTAAGACATCCATAATTCTTGAAATCATATATATCATTCCTGATTGCCTTGGCCTTAGGCCCTCCAATTTATAACAATAATATCATAATGAGACAAATGAGGCACAAATGTAGCATTGACATGCCCTGGAGATATTCTGGATTGCATTCTAGACCACCATGGTAAAATGAGTCATACAATTTCTTTTCTAGTGCATGTGGAAGTTTTGTTTATACTATACTGTGGTCTATTAAGTGTGTAATAGCATAATACCTAAAAAGACAATTGTACAGAATTTATTTAAAAAGACTTTATTGGTAAAAATGCTAACTATAATCTGAGCTTTCGGCAAGTTGCAATCTTTTTGCTGGTGGAGGGTTTTGCCTTAGTGTTGATTGTCAGGGTGGTGGCTGTTAAAAGCTGGGTGGCTGAGGCAATTTCTTAAAATTGACCACAGTAAAGTCTGCTGTATTGATTGACTCATCCTTTCATGAGAGATTTCTCTGTAGCATGAAATAGTTTTTTATAGAATTTTACCCATAGTAAACATTTTTCAAAATGTAGTCAATGCTCTCAAACTCCAGTACTGCTTTATCAACTAAGTTTATGGAATATTCTAAATCCTTTGTTGTTGTTTTGACAATGTTCATAACATATTCGCCAGAAGTGGATTCTATCTCCAGAAATCACTTACTTTGCTCATCTGTAAGAAGATACTCTTTATCCATTACAACTTTATCAGATTTGCAGCAATTCAGTCACTTCTTTAAGTTAAAATCGATTTCCAGCATGCCTGAAATTTCTTCCTCTACTTGAGTCTTAAACCAGTCATTCATTCATCAGGGTTAGAATCAACTTCTTGCAAACTCTGGTTAATGTTGTTGCTTTGAACTCCTCCCAGAAATCACACATGTTATTAATAGCATCTATGAAGATGAATCTTTTCCAGAACGTTTTCAATTGACTATGTCCAGATCCATCAGATGAGTCACTATGTCTTCTAGAGCCTTATGCAATGTATTTCTCCCTTCTTTCTTTCCTTCCTTCCTTCTCTTTCCTTCCTTCCTTCACCTCCCCCCTATTTATTTCACTAGGGTGTTGAACCCAGGGCCTCAGGCATGCTAGGCAAGTGCTCTACCACTAAGTTGTACTCCCACCCTCCTGAGTCACTGGAATTACAGGCATGTGCCATGGCACCCATCATGAAATATGAAATGCTTCTCTCTCTGTCTCTTTCTTCTTTCTTTCTTTCTTTCTTTTTCTTTCTTTCTTTCTTTCTTTCTTTCTTTCTTTCTTTCTTCTCTTTCTCTTTCTTTCTTTCTTTCTTCCTTTCTTCCTTTTCTTTTTCTTTCTTTCTTTCTTTTCCTTCCTTCTTTATTTTCTTCTTTCTTTCTTTCTCCTCTCTTCCTCCTTCCTCTCTCTCTCTCTCTCTCTCTCTCTCATTTTCTTCTGTTTTCAGTACGTGCGAATTGAACCAAGAGTCTTGCACATACTCTGCAAGTGCTCTACCACTGGACTTCACCCCTAGTTCATTTAAAATTTTTTTTTTATTTTGAATCAGGGTCTTGCTAAGTAACAAAGGCTGCTTCTGGCCTCAAACTTATGATCCTCCTGCCTCCACTGCCTGAGTCACTGTGATTACTGTTGTGCACCACTGTGCCCAACATCAGATATATTTCTTAAATAAAATTTGAAAATTAAAATTGCTCTTTGATCCACAGGATAAAGAATGGCTATTGTGTTAGCAGGCATGAAAACATTAATCTCATTGTATATCTCCATAAGAGCTCTCAAGTGACCAGGAACATTGCCAATGAGCAGTAATATTTTGAAAATTATTTTTAAGTAGTAGATATCAACATCAGACTTAAAATATCCAGTGAATCATGCTGTAAACAGATTTGCTGTCATCCAGGCATTGTTATTCCATTTGTAATTTGTAGAGAACAGGCAGAGTAGATTTAGTATAATTCTTTATTTTTGGACAAAGACTTGCTGAGACTGAAATTTCATTATGACTTGCAATGAAGCCTAGGCTGGCCTCAAACAGGCATCAGTCCTCTTGACTCAGCCTTCTGAGAGCTGGGAGTATAGGCCTGGTAATTTAGTATAATTCTTAAGGGACTCAGGATAGCTGGAATTATAAATGAGCATTGGCTCAAATTTAATGTCACCAGCTGCACTGATCCCTAACAAGAATCAGCCTGTCCTTTGAAGTGGTGAAGCCAGTCTTTGACTTTTCCTTTCTGGCTGTGAAAGTCCTAGATGGTATCTGTTTGGTCTACATTGAAAATCTGTTGTTTAATATAGCCATCCTTATGAATTGTCTTATCTAGATCCTGTGGATAACTTGCTGTAGTTTCTATATCAGCATTTCTTGCTTCATCTTATACTTTTATGTTATGGAGTTGGCTTCTTTCCTTAAAACCCATAATCCAACCTCTGCTAGCTGCAAATGTCTCTTCTGCAGCTTACTCACCTGCCTCAGCCTTCCTAGAATAAAATGGAGTTAGGAATGAGGTTTGCTCTGAATTGGGCTTTGGCTAAAGGGAATGTTGTAACTGGTTTGATCTTCCCAGACCACTAAAACGTTTTCCATATCAGCAATAAGGCTGTTTTTTCTTTATTTTCAGTCATGGGATCACTGGAGCAGCACTTTTAATTTCCTTCAAGAACTTTGTATTCACAAGTTGTCTAAAAATTTGGTGCAAGAAGCTTAGTTTTCAGTCTGTCTTGGCTTTTGATCACAAAGCTAGTCATTTACGGCTTTTGATTTAAAGTGAGAGATACGTGGCTCTTGCTTTCACTGGTACACTTAGAAGTCATAGAACATTATTAACTGGCCTACTTTCATTTGTTTTGCCTTGGGGAATAGGGAGGCCCAAAGAGATGGCTAGAGACAGGTGAACAATGAGTTGGTGGAATAGTCACAACACACAGAACATCTAATGATTGAGTTTGCTCTTATGGGGGTATTTCATGGTGTCCCAAAACAACTGCAAATGTAACATCAAAGATCTCTGATCACAGATCACCATAACAGAGAGAATAATAATGAAAAAGTTTGAAATATGGTGAGAATTACCATGAAATAATAAAAATTTTGAAGTATTGTGAGAATTACCAAAACATTACACAGAGACATGAAATGAGCACATGCTATTGGATGAATTTCAGTGACAGAAATGCTCAATGCAGGGTTACCACAAACCTTCACCTTGTAAAAAGTGCAGTATCTGAGAATTATAATAAAGTGGAGCACAGTAAAATGAAGTATGCCTAGGTACAAGAGAGTGGAGTCAGATGTGTTAAGGCTACCTCCCCTTTGGAGAAAGACTGAGAAAGACTTACAAGAAACTTAAACTATGAAATATTGACTGGGAACATTTTGAATTATACCTTAAAAGGTAAAGTTTTTGCTTTACTGCTGGAAGGGCTTCTGTGAATGGTGCCTCCTCATTAGTCACCTACTCATTTGACTGCATGTGGCATCAATATGTCAGGTAAAATAAATATTTATGTGCTCTTGCCCATTCCTCCCATTAGATCTGGACCTAGAATAGACTTTGGAATGGAAAAGACTGAAATGTTCATCTGGGTGTGCTAGTGCACACCTATAATATAATCCCAGCACTGGGATCCCAAATTTGAGGCTAGCCTGGGTGACACAGCAAGTTTGAAGTTAGCCTGGGCTATGTAGCATGACCCTGTTTCAAGAAAAAAGGAGGAGGGGAAGTGGAAAACTTTCAGGATGTTACTCCTGCATAAGTTTTTGAAGTCATCTATTTTAGTACCTTTGGGATTAGAAGACTGGAATATTTCAATGAGGATGTCTGATTAGAACCTGGAATAAATGTTGTGGTCTTTGAGTGGGATGTGGGAACCCTATCTATCCTATTAGTTGAGCTGGATCTATCCCAGCTCAACTAATCTGAGCTTCAGCAGATGCAATGGTATGGAATTCAGACACTTTAGGAATGAACTCCATGTGGAATTCTCACAGAAATACTCCCATTTAGCTGCATATGTTTGATTTAATTTATACTTTGTTTAGAAATGGGAGTAGCCTTTCATATCTATAAGGGAACCTGCAAGGATTTACTTCAATGAATATATTTAGAATTATCTTTGAGCAGTGGAACAGGTCTTCTACCATAGATAGGGGTTGGAATGAGCAGCAGCAGGGTGATGGGATCTCTTCTCAAGGTTTGGATGAGATAATAAGTGGAACAACTCAAAAATTACCGTAAGACAAGAAGAGTTTACTTAACAAAAATGCAAGTCTAATAACTGCCTAACCACTCTCAAGTAGTACTTGTGGCGAATCTAAGAGGAAACATAGGAAAATAACCTGAAAAAGGATCATTGCGTTTGGGAAAAATAGCTGCAAGATTTATGGAGCTGCAAGTTTTGTGCAAGTTTATGCCTGGGGCTTCTCTGAAGTGAGTAATTATCAACATACAGTGCAGAACTAGGAAGAGCAGTGTTCCAGACAGTGCCCATAAGAACAGGAAGGTAATTTATAAATCCTGAAACTTGCTGTGGTCTTAATGGAGAAGAGGCTAGGATTCAGGAAGAGACTAATAGGCTCAGGGTCAGCTAGAGTCATAGCCTCACCACTAAACTGTAAAATAATACCAAAGATTTTCCCTTCTAAAACTTAAGTGTAGGAAAAGAATGCTGGTAATTACCATGAGTATATTTTCTTCTTTTCTATTCTAATCTCCATTAGCTCTAATTCAGCAAAGTTGTCATTCACAATAGAAAGCAGAAATAGAAAGCTTGAAGCACAAAAATATTATGAAATTGAATGGAGCTTCATAAATGATAATATTCTCATTAATTTGTATTAAGATCCTTTCAAACTTAATAATTTGGGGAACTATGAGTCTTCTGATAAAAAGACACCCATTTTTAAGTTCTCACACATGTAATCATTTAGCCATGCTACATTTCTATACACATATTGCATAAAGTACATTTAGATGTTATTTAACAAGTTATAAATGAAAATGCTATATTCCCACTTAAATCCACTTTAAAGTCACAAATAATATTTTTAATATTACTAGTTCTCATTGTTTGTGCAAAGGAAAATTGCAAAATTCCTTGCTACTTGCAAGGAGAGAGATTTGACATAGACATCTTAAAATAAAATATTAGAAGTCTTGCCTTTAAAAAATTTTTTTTTCTTTGGAGGCAACCATTGAAGTCAGAACCTTTCCTGACCTACTGCTGCTCTGAACTGTTGGCATTAAAAAAATTCTCTTGTTTGTAATCCCAATTTTTCTGGCAACTCATTGTCCGTAAAGAAATTATAATTTTGTGACATTCTGAATATCAGATATTGTGTTTTGGTGCCTCTAAATTGTTGAGAATCAATGTTAGAAATGGCTGTAAGAAAAGAGTGGAAATGATGTTGAAATTACATAATAGATAACATAATAAAGTATGTTAGTCTAATATACCTCAAATAAAGAGACCTGGAGGAGGAATTTACATTAAACCTCAAAATACAGTGCTCACTGCTATTCCTTATTAAGTACAAAACAATATTGTTGTAGGTACTAAATGATGTATGTCTTTATATTGCCTGGTCTTTCCTTGGGTACAATGATATTGCATTGGGTGTTCTTTCTGTTTTGAGAAAGTTGATGCTGTGCCCAGGCAATGCTGGATCTATCAGATTTGTAGATTGGCTGGGAATAAACAGGGGAAAAGTAAAAAGAATCAGAACTTTTCAATCTTGTAATTTTACTTGTATTATTCAGTGCAATGTTGTTACTGTTGTTAGCGCTGTGGAGTCGCCCCCATGCATAGCAACCCTATGTAGAACAGAATGAAACACTCCCTGACACTGTGCCATGCACACAATCATTTTTATACTTAAGCCCATTGTTGCAGTCACTATGTCAATCCATCTAGTTGAGCAATTTCCTTTTTTTCCATTGACCTGCCACTCCCCCAAACATGTTGTACGTCTCCAGAGATTAGTCTTTCCTGACTACATGTCCAAAATACATAAGACACAGTCTATCTATCCCTGCTTCCAAGGAGACTCTGGTTGCACTTCTAGGATGGATCTGTTGGGTCTTTTGGCAGTCTATGGTGTATTCAATATTGGTCTCCAGCACCATAATTCAAAAGCATCAATGCTTCTCCTGTCTCCCTTATTCATTGTTTAGCTTTCACAACCATATGATGTGACTGAAAATACCATGGCATGAGTCATGTGCACCTTTGTCTTTAATGTGATATCTTTACTTTTCAACAATTTAAAGATGTCTATTGCAACAGTTTTTCATAATGCAAGGCATCTTTTGATTTCTTGATTGCTCCTTCAGTGCACGCTGATTGCAGAACCAGGTAAGGCAAACTATTGGACAACCTCAATCTTTTCTCCATTTGTTATGAAGTTGCATACTGACTCAGTTGTAAGGATTTTTGTTTTCTTGATGTTGAGGTACAATCCATACTGAAGGCTGTGTTCTTTGATTTTCATCAGTAAATGTTTCAAATCTTCACTTTCAGCAAGCAGAGTTGTGTCATCTGCATAACACAGGGTGTTAATGAGTCTTCCTCAAATTCTGATGCCATGTTCTTTTTCATAAAGCCTAGTTTCTTGAATTATTTGCTGAGCATAGAGATTGAAGAGGTATGGTGAAAGGTTATGCACACCCTTCCTGACTTTAAACCAAGCAGTGTTTCCTTGTTCTGTTTTGGTAACTGCCTCTTAGCTCATGTACAGATTTGTTATGAGTACAATTTAGTGTTCTGGTGTTCCCATTCTTCATAATGTTATCCGTCATTTATACAGTCCACACAGTCCAATGCATTGCATAGTCAATAAAACATAGATAGACATCTTTCTGGTATTCTCTGCTTTTAGTCAATATTCCTCTGATATCAGCAATGATGTCCCAATTCCACACCCTCTTCTGAATTCACATCGACTTTTTTGAAATTCCTGTCAAAATATTGCTGCAGTCACTAAACAATGATCTTTAGCCAAATTCTATTTGCGTGTGATATTAATGTTATCATCTGATAATTTCTAAATTCAGTTGGGTTCCATGCCTTGGGAATAGGCACAAATGTTGATCTCTTTCAGTCAGTTGGTCAAATTTGTTTTCCACATCTTTTGGCATATAAAAGTGAGTACCTCTAGTGCTGTATCTGTTGAAACATCTTGATTGGTATTCCATCTATTCCTGGAGCCTTGTCTTTTCCCAATGCCTTCAAGGCAACTTCTAGTTCTTCCTTAAGTACCATTGCTTCCTAATCATATGTGAGTTCTCGAAGTGATTGATCATCCACCAATTCTTTTTGATATAATGACTCTGTATTACTTCTATCTTCTTTTGATGTTTCCTGCATTGTGTAATATTTTCCCTGCAAAATCCTTCACAATTGTCACTTGAGGCTTGAATTTTTTGTTCAATTATTATTTAAGCTTGAGAAAAACAGAATATGTTCTTCCCTTTTGGTTTTCTATCTCTCTTTGCACATGTCATTATACTATTTGATTTTGTCTTCTCAAGCTTCCCTTTGAAATATTCTGTTTAGTTTTTTTAACCTTGTAAGGTCTTCCTTTTACTTTAGCTGCTCAATGTCCAAGAGCAAGGTTGAGAATCAGTTTTGACATGTGATTTGGTCTTTTCTTTAATTCCTGTCTTCTTACTAACCTTTTTACTAACCTCAAGAGTGCAGTCTTTGATGTCATGTCACATCTTGTCTTGTCCTTGATCATTATTGCCTGATGCAATGAAAAACAGAAAAATGCTGATCATGAAGTATTGATCAAAGGGTGAATCTAATGGGGATGTCTGTTTTCTAGGAAGAGTTGGTAGTTGTCAATGTTACTTACTAAAAATAAAATGAATTATTAGTTAATCTAAAAGACAAAAAAGAAAGGAAAGAAATAGAAAGAAATGTATGAGTAAAACCTTATAGAGAAATAGATCTAACAAGGATACCTGATATCATGATAAAGCAGATTCCTTGAATGTAGGGACTAAAATTATTCACTGCTGGATCAAGCAGCACACTTATTAAGTATTTTTTTATAGAACCAGATATGCATGTGTACCAGTCTGGCAGGTGGCAACCTGCTGAGACTTTACTCTTTGCCTCTCCCTATTGGTCAGTAGTATTGACACAGTTCATTGCATGGAATAGAAGAGACATGAGAGCCAACAATTTATGCAATATGCATAAGGACTTTATAGGACAGACAACTGAACTTCAGTTCAAGGAAGCCTTATGCAGTTGGTGATATTTCATATTTGGGTCCTAAAGAATGAAAACACATTTTCTGGTCTACTATGGGGACAGAGGATAATGGTAGGAACAGAGAAAGTGAAAGCATAGTATTTGCAAAGACAAAGAAGAAATAAATTTAGGCAACATTTAAAGAACTGCAACTATTTGGGAGCTCCAGCGTATAGGATACAAAACAGACTGAGATGAGTAATGCTTCAGATCATGGAAGTCATTGAATGCTGGTATAATGTAGCTGTCACTTGCAAAACAAGAAATCCCTTGAAGAAAATGTAAATCAATTTGACTGGCTTTAAATATTTGCACATGCCAGCCTCAAATTATGGATGCTGAATTCATTGTCTGAGTCCTTCATTACAGATAGGTGAAAGAACAATATTCATTTCAGGTTGAAAAAAACCTGGAGGGTAATAAAGAGTTGCCTTTAAATTTTAAGAAGTCAATATGAGTTATTCTATTGATATAGACAATTCATGTTAAGATCTAACTAAAACTAATATGATCATTTATGTGTCACAATCTAACCTTACAGAGTATTTTTCCTGTCCTTTGGAAATGTAGGACCTATCAGGCCTCCCACTCAGCATTTGCATGTCAGTTGGGATCATTTCTTCTGTACTGAGACATCATTCCTTCTTTTCTGAGAAATCTGCTTGATCATGCCATAGTACATGATTGCCTAAGGCCCCACTCATCATTGCTTTGCTTTGCTTGTTGTGTTTTGTGTTTCTCTGTGTTAGAACCATGTTCTGCAGTGGAGGTGTACTATCTTCCTGTTGCCAGCATTACAAATTTAGTAGTTTAAAACAATACAAATGCTTTTTTTTTTGAAAGTCTGAAATTGTTTCCACTGGACTAAAACTCATAGTGTAGATAGGGCTGTTTCCTTCTAGAGGCCTGAGGGAGGATGGTGTCCTTGCCTCTTTAAGCATCCAGTGGCCTGCTTTGGCTTGTGGCCCTTCTCCCATTTTCAAGGTGTTTCAGTTCAACATCTTTTGTGTTTCCATATCTCTCTTCCCTTTTCTATAGTCAAGTCTCCCTCCTCTTTCTTATGAGGACAGATGATTATATTTAGGACCCTCCTTGAGAATCCAGGTTAACCTTTCATTTCAATATCCTTAAAGTACTCACAGTACAAAATCCTTCTTTTCATGTAACAACATATTAACAGATTCCAGGGAGTAAGACCTAAATATCCTTGGGAGATATTATCTATCCTAACAAAAGTAGTGACTCAGAATCACAGTTTTTGAATTGAAAGTTTGTTAAGAGATAATTGCTACTATCCTGTTAGAAGATCATACTGTAGGCCACTAACTCAATGAACATTTCACTATCTGCACCCTGTTCTTCTGACCTTATGACCTGAGAAACTCAGCATGATCATCCATTTTTGAAAAACTGTCCCCTTGGCTTCAGTGTTGATGATAATCATTCAGCTCTCTTCTTGCTCATCTGTCTGAAAAAAAAATTCCCTCCCCAAACCAAACCAAATACCTGCAAGCTCTCTGATTTTAATTTATGCAGGAAAGATAATGAATATTGAATATAACTCTAACACTGTATTTCTTCTTTAATGCTTAGAGAAACCCAATGGAATAGGTATTATTTTCACCATTGTATAAATAAGGAAACCAAGGTTTTGAGGAGTTATGAACCCAAGGGCTACACAGGAAGTGACCGCTATGGCAAATGCAAAACCACATTGACTTTTCACAGCACTGAACACTCCAGGGAGGCAGGTAATTCAGAATGTTGCACATAGGGAAGTTTATGACAATTCTAGAGGTGTTATTAAGCTCTTGGGGTTCTCATGTTTGGCTAATAGTTTCTCAATCTATCTTCCAGAGTACTCATAGATAGTCTATGTCCTTCTGCTTGCCTTTTCAATTTCTGAGGGTAGTATTATGAGCTAATTTTAAAAGAGAAGAGAGGTATAGAAAGGTTTAGTCTAATTTGCCTAGGTTCATAGACAGATGACTGAAAATTGCATCTAGTTATTTAAAATTAATCCTAATGGTCAGAGTATTTTATTTTTAAGCAAAACTTTAAATTATAATTTCTAGGCATAAATTATAGACAAGAGTAACTTCTACAAGTGTCAAGCCATGGGTTGTCATTACTTTTATGATCCATTAATAAAGATGGAAAAATAATATCTTGTTTTGGTGAAGACATTACTACTAGATGCTTATTAGCTATGGAAAAATTTGGAGTCTATAGAAAGTTTTATCTCCAGGGTATTTAACATTAGCTATAAAATATGAATCTAGGGGGATGGGAAGGTATGTAAAGATCAACTTACTACAGGGTTCCTTTCATGCCCACATTTAGTGGGCAGCTATGATGTACCAGCTAGATCCTGAACTCCTTACTTATGTGTTAGTTTTGCATGTTTGTTAGTTTCACAGCCACCTGAAGAATAAGAGCTATTAGCTGCATTTAAAAAAGTAAACTTTATTTTTTATAGCAATTTTAGGTTCATAGCAAAACTGGGCAGAAGGTACAGAGACTTTTCATGTAGATTGTGTCAGTCAGCTGTTGTTGCTATAGCAGAAAAACCAATTCACACAAACTTAGGGGGAGAGACATTTATTGGGGCTCTCTATTAAAGCAATCAGTCCATCATGGCAGCAGGGCAGGCATGGCAGTGGCAGGTGGCAGGGCCCATGGTAGACAACCTTACATCCTCACTATCAGGAGGCAGAGAGTGAGCTGGGCTATGGGTCTGGGGTAAAAATATCCAAAGCCCTTTACTCCCCCAGTGACATCACTTCTGCAAAGCTGAGAACCACCTCCAGTGTTCCATGACCTCCACAAACAGCACCACCAGCTGGGAACCAAATGCTAACCACGTGACCTTTGTGGGACACTGTATATTCAAATCATGACTTATCCCACGTATTATCTCCCCTCACAGAGCTGTGCATCAGCTTCTCTGTTAGAATTGATGAACCTCTATTGACTCAACATATCATCTAAAGTTTGTATTGGGGTTGACTCTTGGTGTTGTACATTCTGTGAGCTTTGACAAATGTACAACATGTATCTACAATTATCTATTCATAGAGTAGATTCACCACACTAAGAATCCCCTGTGCACAATGTATCCTTCCTTCTTCTCCACTCAATCTCTGACCACCTTACTGTCTCTATGGGTTTGCCCTTTCCACAAAGTCATAGAGTTGAAGTTATATGGTTATATGGTATATGTTGTCATCGTTGTTAGGTGCCATCGAGTCTTGTCTGACTCATAGCAACCCTCACAGGGTTTTCAATGGCAGATTGTTTTTGGGATTGCCTTGGGAGTGGGTTGCCATGTCCTTCTCCCATTTTTGCTGTTCTGGGAATCGAATTCGGGACCTTAGAGACTGCAGAGTGGCGCTCTACCAACTGAGCTAAATCCCAGCCCCCATATGGTATGTAGCCTTTACAAATTGACATCTTTCACTTAGTAACATGTAAGTTTTCTCTATGTGGCTTCCTGCTTCATTTCTTTTAGTACTGAATAATCTGTTGTCTTTATGTGTTGCAATTTATTTAGCCATTAACTTACTGAAGAAAATCTCAATCGCTTCCAAATTTTGACAATTATAAATAATGCTGCTATAAATTCCCAGCACCCCAAAAATGGGAGAAGGACCTGGCAATCCACTCCCAAGGGAATCCTGAAATAGTCAGCCATTGAAAACCCTATGAGGGTGGCTATGAGTCGGATACCGACCTGATGGCACCTAACAACAACAACAACAATAAACATTCATGTGCCTGCAGCTGTACCACTATGGCATCAGATTCCATCAGATCTCAGAAGCTAAGCAGGGTTAGGCCTGGTTAGTACTCAGATGAGACTGCTTGAGAACACTAGGCACTGTAAGCTTGGGAGAAGGACCCGGCAACCCATTACCCCTGCAAAAACAACCAGCCATTGAAAACCCTATGAATAGCAGAGAACCACTAACAATAGTATTTCATCTGTTGTATATAGGGTCACTATGAGTCAGACACTTTATATAGTTTAGTTAATGGTCTTTTATCAGTTTTTTTTTTTTTGCAAATATATCTTCCAAATCTATGGCTGTTTTCTTATTCTCAGAGAAAATGTTCTTAATTTCAGTGAAGTGCAGTTTATCAATTTTTTCTTTTGTAGATAATGATTTTGGTGTTTTATTTTAAAACTAATCATCACACTCAAGACCACCTAGATTTTCTCCCATGGTATCTTCTCAAATTATGTGTGTGTGTGTGTGTGTGTGTGTGTGTGTGTGTGTGTGTGTGTATTTGC
>VMDO01031030.1:0-20572 GCA_007922755.1 Pedetes capensis
CGGTAGCCCTGTGGCATCCGATCCCGTCAGATCTCGGAAGCTAAGCAGGGTCGGGCCTGGTTAGTACCTGGATGGGAGACCGTCTGGGAACACCAGAAGCTGTAGGCTTGGGAGAAGGACCTGGCAACCCCCTCCCAAAAATCAATCTGCCATTGAAAACCCTATGAACAGCAGAGAAGCACTGACAATAGTGTTTCCCTTGTTGTACAGAGGGTCGCTATGAGTCGGATACCGACTCGACGGCACCTAACAACAACAACAACAACAACAACAACAACTATTAGAATTACTTTTTCCTATACTTCTTTCTCTCCACTTATTGCCTTCTTACAAATTAATTATATTTTCATTGTTGTTGGTTTGTTTGTTCTGATATTCTTATATGAAAATAAAAAAGATGAAAAGTAATACTGAATGTTTGCTTTCAGTTGGAAAAAAAATTAACTAAAAATACACTGAAAATAAATAACATTTGTTTAGTGGTTACTATGAACTAATGGGGCTGGGATTTGGCTCAGTTGGTAGAGCGCTGTGCTGCAGTCTCTGAGGTCCTGAGTTCGATTCCTAGCACCGCAAAAGTGGGAGAAGGGCCTGGCAATCCACTCCCAAGGCAATCCTGAAACAGTCAGCCATTGAAAACCCTATGAGGGTTGCTATGAGTCAGATACCGACTTGACTGCACCTAATAACAACAACATGAACTATGTACTCTTCCATGTGCTTTACATGTTTAAACTCATTTGATCTTTCCAGTAGCCCTAAAAGATACATATTCTTTTTATTCTCACTTCACAGATGAGGATAGTGAGGTTCAAGAGAATAAGTAAAGAAGCTAAGATTTTAACCTTAGGCAGGCAGGGTGGCTCCAGAGATTAAACTTTTGTGTGTGTGTGTGTGTGTGTGTGTGTGTGTGTGTGTGTGTGTGTGTGTGTGGTACTGGAATGTTGAACCTAAGCCCTCATGCATGCTTTGCAAGTGCTTCACCACTGAACTGCACCTCTAGCCTATTTTTTTACTTTAAGGAGAAAAAAACGAAGAATTTGGTTGTATTTTGAGTTTTTTCTCACAGTACATAGGTAGAGGAGGAAGAAGAACATGATGCTTACAAGTTGGTGCTTTGAAATCTGCAGTAGTTTTGAATACCCTTCCCTCTACTTGGTGTATGAATTTGGCCATTTGACCATAAAATAAGGATTATAATATTACTTCTGATACCTACATTGTAGTGTTGTTGAGAGAATTTCATGAAATAATTCATGGAAAGCTTTTTAGCACAGTTAGCTGGAAATAGCCAAGTTCTCATAAAATGTTTGTTACTATTACTATTAATATGTCTCTACATGCATAGAAATGCTTTATAATTGGAAATTAGTTTCTTCCACAATGGGTAATTTATCAATACCTTTAATGATTTTGGGGGATAGCATGTACTTGTATTAATCATAACAGATTAAAATTTACATGCTGACACTTCACTAAGCTGTTTTGTGTTTTTAGGTCTGTATTTTAATAGATATATATGGTGCATTGAGTACATTGGTCTTTTTATGTATTTTATTTATATATGTTAGTAGGATACAGAGTAATAAGATAGTTGATACATCCATTATGCAACTATCAAATCAGTATTTCTTACACTTCCATCTCCACAAGCATTTTACGGTACAAAGTAAACAACAATAACAAAAAAAAATTAAAAATTTTAAAAAAGGAAAAAAGAAAAGTCAGAATATTAGCATGTAATGATAGTTGTATGCAACCATGCGTATACCTTGATATTTTTTCTTTTCCTTTCCTTTTTATTTTTTTATTTTTTATTAGTATTTTATTTATATCTTAGTGGGGTGCAGGGTAATAAGTCAGTTGATATAGCTGTTTCAACTATCAAATCAGTATTATTTACACTTCCATTTCCTTAAACATTTTACAGAACATAATAAACAGATTTTGAAAAGTAAGAATTTTAATTAACATGTAATAATAGTATTTGCAACCATGAGTTATACCCTGTTATTTTTCTTTTTTGTATTTTCCTAGAGTTGCATCCTGTATTTTGCATTCTTTCCCACTTTACCCCTCTTTGTAGTTACCTCTTCCCCTCCCCCTCCCCTTCTCTACCAATCCTTCCTTCCCAGAAGTCCCATACCCCCTCATATTGGGTCAACTTGTATTTTTCATTCTTAGATAAGTATGATTGTACATCTGTCTGTCTGTCTATCTGTCTATATATATAAATTTTTTTCCTAAAGGAAAAAATTTAGTAGATTTAGTTCCTACATATGACTGAGAACATGCAGTTTTTCTCTTTTTGAGCATGAGTTATTTTGCTTAAAATGATGCTTTCCAGTTCCATCCATTTTGCTGCAGATGACATAGTCTCATTCTTTTTTACTGCTAAATAATGCTCCACTATGTATGGCTAGACTACATCTGACCTATTTTGGACATGTCAGGAGGGACCAGTACAAGGAGAAGGACATCATGTTTGAGAGAGTGGCAGGTCAATGAAAAAAAGGAAGACCCTTAACTAGGTGGAATGACACAGTGTCTGTAACAGTGGCCCTAAACATAAAAAAGATCATGTGCCTGGCACAGAATTGAGGAATGTTTCGTTCTGTTGTACATAGGATTACTGTGAGTCAGACCTGATTTGATGGCACCTAATAACAGATGTGATACCGACTCAACGGCACCTAACAACAACAATAACAGATGTACCACAATTTTTTAATACAGTTCTCTGTTGATGGACATCTGGGTTGCTTCCATACCCTTGCAGTTGTGAAGAGTGCTGCATTAAACATGGAAGTGCTAGTGTCTCTGTGGTATGATGACTTATCTTCCTTTGGGTCTATTCCTAGAAGTGGTATTTGTTTGTTGTTGTTAGGTACCGTCGAGTCGGTATCTGACTCATAGCGACCCTCTGTACAACAGGGAAACACTATTGTCAGTGCTTCTCTGCTGTTCATAGGGTTTTCAATGGTAGATTGATTTTTGGGAGGGGGTTGCCAGGTCCTTCTCCCAAGCCTACAGCTTCTGGTGTTCCCAGACGGTCTCCCATCCAGGTACTAACCAGGCCCGACCCTGCTTAGCTTCAGAGATCTGACGGGATTGGATGCCACAGGGCTATGGCTGCAGGCAGAAGTGGTATAGGTGGATTATATGATAGTTCTATCTTTAGTTTTCTAAGGTACCTCCATATTGACTTCCATAGTGGCTGAACTAATTTACAGTTCCACCAGCAGTGTAAAAGGGTACCTTTATCTCTGTATCCTTGCCAGCATTTGTTATTTGTTTTGTTAACCTTAGTCATTCTTACTGGAGTGAGATAGAATCTCAGTGTAAGACCCAATGTGTACCTGATGTCTCTAGGAGAATCCTAAGTTCACTAATGCAAATGCCTGTGTCAGATTATTTATAACATTTCAGTCTTGTATATTATTAGTACTATATGGGTGAAAGATTCGTTTCTAGGAGAAAATATCTTAAGTTTTAAAGTTGGTAAGTTGTTTTCAATCAGAAACCACCTCATGGCAGTGGACATGGAGCCAGCAGATCAGAGTTTAAATTCTAGCTCTCAGTTATTGTTGTTGTTGTTGTTGTTGTTAGGTGCCGTCAAGTCGGTATCCGACTCATAGCGACCCTCATAGGGTTTTCAATGCGTTTCAAACCAAACCTGTTTGGTTTGAACAGGGCCTGGCAATCCACTCCCAAGGCAATCCCAATACAGTCTCAGTTATTAGATGTCACCATATGCCTGATTACTCATTTCTCTTGCCTAGGGTTCTCTGTAGAGAATATGTTGTTGTTGTTGTTAGGTGCCCTTGAGTCCTTTCTGACTCATAGTGACCCTTACAGGGATTTCAATGGCTGATTGTTTTGGGATTGCCCTGGGAGTGGATTGCCATGTCCTTGTCCTATTTTTGCAGTGCTAGGAATCAAACCTGGGACCTCAGAGACTACAGAGCAGCGCTCTACCAACTGAGCTAAATTCTAGCCCATAGAGAACATAGAGATAACTATATAGGTGTCTTTCAAAGGTAGTTATGGAGGTTAAATGAAAATGTATGTGAAAGTGTATAATATAATATGAAGCCATTGTGTCAGCCTTTTGAAAGCCATTGTGTTAGTCTTTTTGTTACTGTGTCAGTTATCTGAGAAAAACAACTCATGAGGAGAAAGATTTCTTTTGGCTCATGGCTTGAGAGGTTTCTGTCCATTATGGTGGTGGTGGGGGATATGGTGTAGGACAGTGGAGCCCCGTAGCACACATCATGGCATCCAGGAAGCAGGGAGAGAGAATGTCTGCATTATTAGTTTTGTCTCTTTTCTCTTTTATTCCTTATTCCCCTACTCTGTGGGATGGTGCTGCCTGCACTCAGGGCAGATCTTGCCTCCTTAGTTAATCCTCTGTGGAAGAACCCTGACAGATACCCAGAGATGTGCTTCGCTAACCTCATAAGCACTTCTCAATCTAATAAACTAGAAAAATCAAGATTAACCATCGCAGGTCTATTTTAAAGGAACATGGCATTTTAGTGTTAGTGGTCCATGATAGGTAAAAGACTGAGTTCCTGCCCTCTAGAAACTCACCATCCCAAGGGTAAGTTAGTCAAGGACAATTTCATTTTAGAATGTGAACAGAGAGCAAAAAGAAGAATAACTATAATGTGGAAATGGGTGGATAGGGGAAACTTCCTGGAGGAAGGACTTCCTGATCTGAGTCATTAAGACTCAGGAAGAGAAAGCCTTACAAAGACGGAAGAAAGGAAAGCCATTCTAACCTAAAGAATGACATGGGGCATAGGAGAATGTGATACAATCAGCAAGCTGCAAAAATGGCTGCAGCTATGACTGGAGCGTAACTGTATTGAACCTGCCTAGTCTGATTATAAGGGGTAAAGGCAATGTTACTGCATGGTGGTCAACTATTACAGAAACAGGTTTGGTTTGAAACGCAGTTTGGCCATTTACTAATCTGTTATACCTAATTAAGAATTTCACCTTACTGGTTGCGGTGGCGCACTCCTGTAATCCCAGCAGCTCCGGGAGGTGGACGTGGGAGGATCACAAACTCGAGACCAGAGGCAGTCTGCATAACTTAGTGAGACCCTGTCTCCAAAAGTAAAAAAAAAAAAGGGGGGGGCCTGGGGGCGCAGCTCAGTGGTCCAGCACTTGCAAAGTATGTAGGCGCGAGGCCCTGGGTTCAACCCCTAGTCCGGCAAAAAAAAAAAAAAAAGAATTTCACCTTCATAAATTTTCAGGTTCATGGGGATAATAAAAGTACCCATTTCAAAGATGTGTTGTCATGATTATTTGAAATAACATTCACAAATCTCCTGGTATTTAATAAATACTTAATAAATATTAGCAGCAGTTTTTATTGCTGTCCTGAAAGTTCTTAGAATTACCTTTTCCCTGACAGTAATCTGTAATCTGTTTTCTTTGGTTTAGCTTGCAGTGCTTTAAACACCAACTCTTTTTTTTTTTGTTGTTGTTATAATATAGTCATTAAAAACAGAATTTGAATAGATTTTCTAGATGGTCTAGCTCAATTTCATTGTTTTGCATGTTAAGTAGCTGAGCCAGAATTAAATAACCTGGCTATGATATGCTACCATGAATCAGTAACATAGCTTGGACCCGAAATATGTCGTTTTCCATTCCAGAGTTCTTTTTTTAGTCTTGGGGAACTTTCTTTTTTCTATTTCCAGTACTGAAGGATTGAACATAGGACCTCACTTGTAAGGCAAGCACTCTACAACTAAACCCCTTCAAAATGTTTTCCCTTTTGACAGGGTCCTACTGAGTTATGCAGGCTGCCTTGGGCCTCAAACTTGTGATCTTCCTCCTTCAGCCTCCCAAATCCCTGGGATTATCGGTGTGCTGCTGCACCAGGCTCGTTTTTCTAGTCTTGGAATAAATTGCCAAAAAGCATTCTGAGATACCAACCCACATAGCCCTGGCCACAATTTCAAGCAGAAACAATATAAGTTAACAATGTAGAAAATGTGTGAATTGTCAAGTCCCTTTTAAAAACTAGC
Source organism: Pedetes capensis (assembly GCA_007922755.1). NCBI lineage: Eukaryota > Metazoa > Chordata > Mammalia > Rodentia > Pedetidae > Pedetes > Pedetes capensis. Next base: position 6,045 of record VMDO01031030.1, read on the forward strand.
ATGTCCCTTTGTGCCTACCCTTTGGCAGCAGATGTAAAAGAGTGATGAGAGGTGGCCAGTGAGGAACTGGATCACCCTTAAATGAATAACTCCTCCTGCTGGGAATTCCTTATGCAGACAAACCCCTATTTATGTTGATCTGTTCACACAATAGGAAAACAGATATTCATAATACTTACCAGTTACAATGTTCCTCATTTATTCAACAATATCCAACAGTTTGTTGTGTGTCTTAATACTTCCTTTAGTGGAATGAACAGATGTGGAAAGAATAATTCCACTAATAATTATAATTAGTTGAATTCTGTGCACATAAATACAGAATGATTTACAATCATATTAACAGTGTTTGGAAAGGCTCACCCGAGGAATTAGTGTTAGCTGCGATACAGAGGTTTAGTAAAATAAATGGAGTTGAAGTGAGTGGATAGAAAAGAAGAGTTTGTATTGAGGAAATAGCATATACAAGACCCTGAGGAAGGACAGAGTACGATCTGTCCTAATAATTGAGGGACAAGCAGAGCATATGGAACAGGGAAAGCTAATGTAAAATGAAAGTTCTGGTCATGAGAAAGTGAGGGTACTCATGAGGCATCATCAAAGACACCGGACAGCAAAGGGGAAGTGAACTTCACCCTAAGTAACTCTTTGTTCTGTTAGAATTTTGTTATTTTAAAAATTCATTAAAAAAAGAAACAACAACACTACTTTAGAACCACTACAATTTTCTGGTTTTTTAGGTGGAATAATACTAGGATTTGGGCAGTTGAAATACGTATTCCTTTTCAATTGAATTCTCTTCCTTTCTATTCTGTCTCATTGGAAATGGAGGGACTAATTTGATGGGCTGGAGTGTTTAGATCAAGGCATTTCACTATTGAACAATCAGAGAAACCACAGAGAGAATCTTAGCCTGTTTTGTTGGCTGAGGACTTCGTGTGGGTGTGTGAAGTGCAGCTGCGCTGTGGATTTTTTGGCAGCCAAGACAGGGCAATTCTTGGTGCCGTTCATCTCAGATAGGAAGACACTTAAGCATAAAAAGGCTACTTTGAATGTATTAGATTCAGTGGAAAGCACCCAGGCCTGAACTTCTGGCCTATAGCTTAATTTATTTGGCTAAATGAATACAGTGGCCTTGGGCCCACATCCAGGCTTTAGGACAGGGACACATGAAGGAGAGAACATTAAGAAACAGTCAAAGCTTTGTCTCCATATAAAACTATTACTTAACCCCATATAGTTTTTAAATGAAATTTTTCTTAATTCTGCTTTACTTTTAATGAAAAAACCGGTTGGGAAAATCTAGCTTTGCATGCTAATATGAATTCAGAATTTTGAAAGCTCTTTTCTTGATCTGTTTACACACAGGAGGATTCCCAGATCTGCTTTTGTTGCTCACTTTTCCCCTTCACTCTCTTTTGTCCTCCTGTGTGGTCTATAAGCACTGTTTTCCAAATCCTTCAGTGCAGACAACATGCAACTCTTCGTTTTTCAAGCATATCTGCAGCTTTGCTTTTGGACAAACTCATTATTCCCTTTATACTTTGTACGCAAGCAAAAACCTCTGAATTGCTTCCAATGTTTGACTGCTTGTTTATATCTTTACTGTTTATTTAACGTTATTGCTTTCAGAATAGGGCAGAGTTGTGTTTTATGGTCAGCTTGCCTGACTTTAAATCTAGTCTTGCTTGTTACTGGCTTGGTCTCATTAACTTCTCAGTTTCTCCTCCCAAAATGGAGATAGTCATGTTAGCACTGTATAATTTTTTGAAGGCTTAAAGAAAAAGATTCATATAAAGGGCTTAAATCAAAATAAATGTCCAGGGAAGAGATGGTAGTTATCACTTTGTTCCTGGTGTAGGTCCACTCTCCTAGAATCTTATAACAGCTATCTTCACACTCTTGGGTGTTCACATTCTGTCTATATGTTTGCTCATGACTCCCCATTAATGTCTGTTCCCTTAACTTCACTTTCTTCTGAGCTCCACACTTGTAATATCTGACTGCTATTGTATTACCTACACTTAAATGTCTGATGAGTACTTCAAATATGTTGTGGTTGTTAGGTGTCATTGAGTCAGTTTCCAACTCATAGCAACCCTATGTACAACATGCAAAACACTATTGTCAGTGCTTCTCTGTTATTCATAGGGTTTTCAATGGCTGTTTTGGGAGTGGGTTGCTGGGTCCTTTTCCCAAGCCTACAGCACCTGGTGTCCCCAGGCAGTCTCCCATCCAAATACTAACCAGGTCCGACCCTGCTTAACTTCTAAGATCTGACCAGATCGGACACCAGGATGGTATGGCTGCAGGCAATTTCAAATATAGCATGCCCAAAATGAGTATTTTTGATTATTCCTAACTCACTTCCCAAATTGTTCCTCCTTTTCCTACTTCAGTTAATGGCACTTCCTTGTGTTAGTCACTTTTCTGTTATTTTAATAAATATAGAAGAGAAACAAGACAAAAGGTATATTTTTGCTCAGTTTTGGAAGTTCTAATCAATGACTTGGTAGACATGTTGCTTTTGAGCCTGGCACAGAAAAGCTGTTCACATTTCAGTAAGAAGGTAAAAAGGAGAAAGAGGAAGAGACCAGAATCGCATAATGCATGCACCCAATTACCTAAACTTTCTGATTCACTTATCTCTAAAAGGCTCTGCCACCTCCCAATAGCAATATGGACTGTTGAATAAATGAAGCAATTAACACATGTACTTTTGGGTGACATTCCAGGTCCAAACTCTAGCACTCCCTTGGTGCATTTGGCTTTCCTCTAGCCACCAGTTCCTGCCCATTTGATTAACATATTGTGTTAGCTTTTGCGTTGCTGTGGCAAAATACTTGTAAGGAACAACTTGTGGGAGAAAAGATTTATTTTGCCTCATTGTTTAGAGAATCTCAGCCCGTAATGGCAGGGAAGCATGGCAGAGCAGTTGGTGGCAGGGCCTATGGCAGAGGACCTCACATCCTGGAATCAGGAAGCACAGACCAGCTGGAACTGGGGGCCCAGGTAAAACCTTAAAGCCTGCTCCCCTCCCCCACCCTGTGACCTGCTTCCACCAGCTAGATCCAACCTCCCAAAGTCTCACAGACTCCTTAAAACAGCATCACCACCTCAGGAGCAAGCATTGAAACACATGATCTTTGGAGGACATTTTTAATTCAAACTGTAACACACAATCTTACTAACATTATCCCCAGAATATACCCGCCATCTAACTACTTGACACCACATTCTGTGTTTTCACCCTAGTCCAAGGTAGTAAACTCTTTTGCCTGGACAGTCATGTAAGGGATGACATCCTTATTTCTTCCTGTTGTATCAAAGAGTGATATTTTTTTTTAAAAAAGAGATTATTCTGTTTTCCTTCTTACTGAAATTAGAAAAATATCCAGAGTTCTTGAAAGTCTTTCATGACCTGGCCCCTCTCCGACTTCCTAGTTGTCTCCCAAACAGAGTTGGGATATATTCATATCTGAAGACTTTTATGGTGGCTTTCCCCTCTGATTGGGGTATTTTTCCTCTCTTATCTTCAGAATGCAGCTCCCTTGAATTTTTAGGTCTCAGTTCACATGTTAACTGCTCAGTGAGGCTTACCCTGACATCTTCCTCCACTCCCCCCTCCACCCCCACCCCCCTTCCCTGGTACTGGAGGCTTCAACTCAGGGCCTTATGCATACTTTGCAAGTGCTGTCCCACTGAGCTGCAAAAGCATCCCTTTCTTTTTCTTAAAATTTTTATTTTGAGACATGATCTCGCTAAATTATGCAGGCTGCCTCTGACCTCAAACTCACAATCCGTCTGCTTCAGCCTCCAAGTTCCTGGGATTACAGGCTTGCACCACAGCTCCTGACTTTTCCTTTCTTTCTTAAAACCTAATCACTATCTGAAATTTTCCTCCATCTTCTTCCTTCTTTTATAAGTTGCCCCACCTGAACATTTGCCAAAGGAACTTAAGTTCCACAAGGACAAGTATCTTATCCATCTTGTTCACTGCCATATGCCCCAGTGCTTGGACTGGAACCTGATACTCAGAAGGTTTATCACAGTATTATATGGATGGATGGCTAGATGAAGGTTTGAACAAGTATGTGTCTGGTAAGTTTTCTACAACCAGGGAAATGATGGATTGTTTCATCCTGTTCGAACTTTGTATGGGGCTTACCTTTGAATTAGTCATGCTAATATTGATTGTCATGATTTGAATATAAAAGATTCTCCAAAGGTCATGTGCCTTAACATTTGGTCCCCAGCTAGTGGTGCTGTCCTGAGACATTGTGAAACTTGAAGGGATTCTTGCTCTGCTGAAGGAGATGCAGGGGCGGGTGGGGTTTTTACCCCTGACCTACAGCCTTATTCTCTCTTTGTTCCTGCTCCACCATGCTGTGGGGTGTCTGCCCTGTGGCTTCCACTGAACTGCCTACCCTGTGCCATCATGGACTGATTTTCTGTAAGCTCCCAATAAACCTCTTCCCCTATAAGTTTAAGTTTGGGTTGTTTTTTCTGCTATAGCAATGACGGCTGACTAATACATTTGTCCTAATTGTTTTTATGTGTTTCTTCTGTTTTAGATTGTAAGCCATTAATGGTAGGAGAATGTATCTGTTGTTGTTTTTAGCTTCTCCTCATAGAATGCTAGACACTATTTTAGGACTTATTGTTGAATAAATTGAATTGAAAATTCAATCTAACATCTTTATTTCCCCTAAAGATAGATGTGTATACACACACACACACACACACGCTGTCTCTCTCTCTCTCTCACTCATACACATACACACACACACACACATAGGTATACATACATATAATTCTGAAAGCCCTATGTTTAAAATGTACTTCCTCTTTTTATCTACTGCAGTTCATAATTGGACCCTTGAAGACACCCTTCAGTGGTTGATAGAATTTGTTGAACTCCCACAATATGAGAAGAATTTTAGAGACAATAATGTAAAAGGAACAACACTTCCCAGGTGAGTCTTTGTTATCCACATGTGTTTTTCCACTGATGGAAAATTAATAGTAGTTGTCATTTTTCAATGCTGAATCTACTACTAGTATGGCTGAAGCCACAAAGGAAATATTACAAATCTAGCCATTCTTAATATTTTTAAGGTATAAATTTTAAAGTTTTATTTAATTTTTCTTTTTTCCTTTCTTTCTTTTTAATTGTATACAATTTTATTTTACTTTATTTATAGTGTTAGGGATTTGTCTCAGGGCTTTGCATATGCCAGGCAAGTATTATAACACTGAGCTACGTGGTCAGTCTCCTATTTTTTCTTGTTTAAATAATCAAACACTCAAAAAAATTATTTCCGTGGAAGATAACTTTGAGAATTAGAAAGTGGATCAACTACATCATTTTTAGATACTATCAAAGGATCAACCTTTGACTACCTGGTGAAGCTAAAAAAAAAAAAACCGTACTCATTTGATACTGATGATGTTTATGAAGATACCTGTTTGAATGGATTAATGGATAGCTTTCTTAATTGGTATCCTTTTAATGATAACCAGTTAATCAAAGTAGCAATAAGACATCTCAGTTAAAGAGAGCCTTTAGTAACTAAGAGTAAATAGTGGTGATCATTTTAAAATATATGTTAGATACAAGTACTTTATCTCATTTAAGCCTCATAATAAAAATGAGATACATATTATCATCACTGTTCTTCAGGCTAAAATGATCAAGTCAGAGACAAATTAAATATTTCACCCAGGACAGTCTTTAAATCTGGGTAGCGGTGATACCAAAGTCCAGGATGCCTATTTATCTCTTAGGTATTTGGAACCAGTTGTTAGTTTTCTAAGTTATATATTCTAAATCTCCATTAGTTAACCTAATAATCTTTAAAGACTTAAATGTTAAAATTCTACCGGAACATGACCCTTACGAGGTTGCTTCTTATGTTTTTCTTCTTGAGTTACTTCCTACATCAAAAAAGATTCTAACCAGTTATTATGGTATAATTATTATATGTGATGAAATATAAACCTCAATACACATCATATCCCTTATCAATTTGCTAACATGCCCAATTTAGGTAAGCAGCTTTTGTTGCTTTGAGATTTGTATTTTGGATCAGGTTGAAAGTTGTCAAATTTCCTAAAACACATTCTGAGCTTCAATATCAATATTTTTGATTTTATTACACATATGACTAGCACATTAGTGAGATTATGGGGATAGTCAAGTCAACAAGTACTGAAGATTTTTTTTTTTTACCCTCCAGTACTCAAGAGTTAAACCCCGTACCTTACCCAAGTTAGCCAAGTGATCTTGTCTAACAAGCAGCCCTGCCTCCTTTTTTATCTTTTGTTTTGAGACAGGATATCATTAAGTTGCACAGGCTGCCTCTGGCCTCGAACTTAGGATCCTCCTGCCTCAGGCTCTGAGTATCTTTTATGTTCATGGTGCAACTAGATGCTAGAGAGAACAAAAATTAAATAAAATGTAGCTTATACTTTTAAGTGGAACAAGTTCCTAAGTTAAAACATGTTAGAGCATTAACATGGAATAAGCATCTTTTGATTTATCTATGTTAATACCCTGAAGGGGGCTGGGATTTAGCTCGCTTGGTAGAGCGCTGCCCTGCAGTCTCTGAGGTCCCAGGTTTGATTCCCAGCACCACAAAAATGGGAGAAGGATGTGGGGATCCATTCCCAAGGCAATCCCAAAACAATCAGCCATTGAAAACCCTATGAGGGTCGCTATGAGTCTGACACAACTCGACAGTACCTAACAGTAACAATAACAACAACATGTTACCTTGATATGAGGAATTCATAGTATTATTTTTATATTGACTTTTTGGAAGTTTATTTTATATAACAATAATATGAAATAGGCTGATCCTATTTGTTTGTTTGTTTGTTTTGTTTTGTTTTGCGGTACTGAAGTTTGAACCCAGGGCCTTGCACGTGCATGCTCTGCAAGTGCTGGACCACTGAGCTGCCCACCCAGCTCATTTTTTTTTTACTTTTTGAGATGGGGTCTCCCTAAGTTACGCATACTGCCTCTGGTCTTGAGCTTGTGATCCTCCTGCCTCAGCCTCCCAAGCTGCTGGGATTACAGGCATGCGCCACTGCACCCGGCTGATCCTGTTGTTAATAGATGTGAAAACTACTTTTTTCTTTTGGCTAAGTGAAGGTAATCAGACATGCCTCAAGTTCTGTTGGAGTTATGGAGACAACAGTCACATACTTGTCAAGATCAATTTTTAAAGTAGTGAACATGTTACTATGGAAAAATGATAAATGTAAAAGTTTTCAGGTCAGCCCTTTGGGGCCCTTTTGAGTGAAAGAACAGGGAAAACAGTAATAATACTTTTCCTTAAGCCTTTTTAATATGTCTGTGACAACTAGATGAGTCAATTTAAAAAGACTATCAATTAACTTTGTGTATTTATAGAAATTTAAGAGCTAGTTATAAAAAAATAGTTTGATCTGCAACAGTACATTACAGATTGAGAATCCCTAATCTCAAAATCCAAAATCTGAAATGCTCTATAATCTGGAACTTTTTGATTGCTGACATGGGATCACAAATGGACAACTGTACACCTGACTTCAGGATGGGTCATAGTGACAATGCACGTTCACTAAAAACATTATATAAAATTAACCTCTAGGTTATGTATATAAATAAATTTTGTGTTTAGACTGGGTTCCATCAAAGATATCTCATTGTGTATATGCAAAAATTCTAAAATCCAAAAACATCCAATATTCAAAACATTTCTGGTTTTAAGCATTGCAGATCCTTTCTGTGACATTAAAACACTCTTATAGCCAGGTGTCATGGTGCACAACTGTAATCTCAGCATCTTGGGAGGCTGAGGCAGGAGCATTACGAGTTCAAGGTCTGAGGCAACCTGTACAACCTAGTTAGACCCTGTCTCAAAATTAAAAAAATAAAAAAGGGGCTGGGGACAGAGCTCAGTGGAGACAAACTGCCAAGCATGTATAAGGCACTGGGTTCAACCCCCTAGTGTTGCAAACAAAAGGAAAGAAAAGGAAAAAAAGCACTCTCACATCTGCTGTTGTAGTTGTTAGGTGCTGTCGAGTCGGTATCCCACTCATAGTGACCCTATGTACAACAGGCAAAACACTATTGTCAGTGCTTGTCTGCTGTTCATAGGGTTTTCAGTGGCAGATTGATTTTTGGGAGTGGTTTATGGGGTCCGTCTCTCAAGCCCACGGCACCTGATGTTCCTGGGCAGTCTCCCATCTAAGTACTAACCAGGCCTGACCCTGCTTAGCTTCCAAAATCTGACAGGATTGGTGCCACAGGGCTATGGCTGCTGTAGGTAGCCCAAATTATATAGTTTTATGTTAACTATAATAGTATCTTAGCCCTTTATTTTAGGCCTATATTTTCTGTTTTCTATATAATTCATATTTTTAGAGTTTATACTAAGGCTCTCTTTGCCTGACACATACCTCCTCCTTTCTCTCTGACCTTTGTGGTTTTACCTGACATCCTCACCCACTCAAGTGGAATCCATCTCTGGGCTCATACTGAATCTCAAATAAAATCCTGTGGTGCAGTTTCCTTTTTACAGTATTTCATTGTCTGTCTTACATTTAGTCTGTTGGTAGTATTTGCCATTCATTCATTTATGCATCCATTCTGCACATTCATTCAGTTGATACACAAAATTTATCAGGCTTCCACTTTTGCCAGGTACTGTGCTTTTGGGATACAGAGGTGAGACATGGTTTTTGCTTTCAGCAGTTCTGTAAGTGTAGGAAAGTTGTCTGTGGAGAAGATGACGGAGGACATTTTAAAAAGGGAAAGTTAGAGTGCTTTGGACTCTCAAGTTTTATGGAAGCTCTATAGGAGTTCCTCTCATGCTTCCTAAATAAAATGTAGTGGTTCAGATTAGTCTTTAGACTAATATGTATTTGGGTTTGAATCTCTGCCTTGCCTCTTAATAACTAACTTTGGGCTTGTTTCTCAACCTCCCACAAATACTCTCATCGATAAAATGGAGATGTTATGTATATCATAGGGTTTTCTTGAGTACTAAGTAAGCCATTGGCACAGGATGCTCCTAATATATATATTATTAGTGTTATTAGATTTTGTCATAAATCTGGCATCATATTTACCTGTTAAGAGCTCTCCGTTAAGTTCTGGGCTGCTTGGATTTGTAGTCCCAAACAAAATGATTTTATTTCTTCATTTCAGGTTCCCTATGTGTTTTCTTCATTGCTAATAAAATGGTTCAGACTACTTATTACATAAATCTCTCTACTTACCCACCCCAAACCAAGAAGGCTTCTTACTTTCCACTTACATCTTTGGTGTACTTTGTTAAATTTTTAAATAGATTGAACACTAGGATGTAATGATACATATTTTTTAGATACTTGTAAACAAAAACACATAAAAAATTTAGAACTATGTTTTTAAAGTCTGCTAATGATATTTGGTAAATTGCTCCCAATTTTGTTGTTCTTTGTGAAATGACAGTGAAATGCCAAAGTTAATAATTGTAAAATACTTTCAATTTTATAATTTTCTAAATTGTAGTAAATTTTAGCAGACAATAACCTTAAAGAACAACAACTTATTAATATAGCAATTATTAACACACAGGAGTCATTGAATAGCTAAGTTTGCATAGAAGGGGTTTTGGAATGTGAAGTATTAAATGACACAGATGAGCTCTTAACAGTGATCATCATTTATATGTAAAGTATTAAATGTGTTGCTCAAATATTTAAATTTCTGTGTTAGAAATATGTTCACTTAATACATATGTATTTTTTAATGAACAGGATAGCAGTTGGTGAACCTTCATTTATGATTTCCCAGTTGAAAATCAGCGACCGGAGTCATAGACAGAAACTCCAGCTCAAGGCACTGGATGTAGTTTTATTTGGACCTCTGACACGTTAGTATCTCTCTCACTCAGTATATGATGCAGAAGCATAGTTTGGTTATCTCTCTCTTATTCAAGGAAGGAGAAGACAAGAGAGATAGTAGATCACTAAGAAGAATCTTCTATTTATTATGAAAGAAATGTAATACTATCTTAAAACAAAAGTTTTGTAGGGTGGGATTTTCTGCCATTTAAATATCATATGAATTTTCATAGCTAGTTATTAGTGTAAAAAGTTATAAAAACTATGATTAGATGATAATTTAGAATTTCTAGATTTAAAGTTTTGGATCTTTGTACCACTATTAATGTTGGTGTTATTGCTGGATATTCACAGAAGAACCTTCAAAAATATGACAGTTTAACTGTCCTTATTGCATGAAGTAATAGATTCTAACAATTTTACTGTTCATCAAGAAAAGCAGTTTTTGGCTATAGGTCCAAAACAAAGACCCACTCAAAGCTTTACAAAGTAACAAGATTATCCTGGCAAGGGCACAAAGTAGATATTATTTGATTGTTTTGAAGAGGAACACTTAAGAAAGTGTTATGTCATGTTTGTAAAGAAAATAAGCCTTGTATTTCTTTACTTCAACAGAAATATTTTTCCCCAGAAAGGAAATTTAATATGTTTATTTAATTTCACATTTCAGAAAGCTTTGGGACAAAGTGTTTGAAGAGTATACATTTTAGAGGAATTATCCTTTATTTGGGAGAAGGATGTGGCAATCCACTTCCAACGCAATCCCAAACCCATCAGCCGTTGAAAACCCTATGAGAGTCGCTATAAGTCAGACCTGACTTGACAGCACCTAACAACACAACATGGACCAAAACACTTGGGCAGGGGTTTAACTCAGTTGGTAGAGTGCTGCACTGCACTCTCTCAGGACCTGGGTTTGATCCCCAGCACCACAAAAACAGAAGGATGTGGCAGTCCACTCCTCCTGGAACCAATGCCAAAACAATCAGCCATTGAAAGCCCAGTGAGGGTCACTATGAGTAGGACCCAACTCCACGGCACCTAACAACAACATGCTTTAGTTTTCAGGAGCCAAAAAGGAGTAACGGTTAATATGAGAAAAATGGCTTTCACGGGTGATAAATTAGGAAACTAATGTTTAATCTACCTGAATTCCTAAAGATAGGAGATTCTTCAGGTTTCTGTGATACCTTACTGGGGATGGCTCTTTTTTTTTTTTTTTTAAAGAAAAAAAAAAAAGGGAGGGGGATTACTGGGGTGATTCAATGAATTCCATAACTTTACTGGTGGTTCTTTACTGGTGGTTTGGCTTGGGCTAAAAGAGTAGCTAATGAAGCAGCTGGAACTCCCCTTTGTGAGAGTTGGTGGAAAGATACTGTTGGTGGAAATTACAAGCCTTAGGAAATAGAACACTGCTAAAATGCCAAGCGTTCCAAAGATAGGATCCTCTTACCAACCTTGTCTCAAGTTTGCAGCTGACTCCGCTTACAAATTGTCTTCTATGTGAGATTATGAGTGATAGACAAAATGGGAACTAAAATATAGTATGTGTATCTACATGTAATTTGGTCAAGAGTTATTTATATTCCCTTTATTAATCTGGGATTAAGTCACTTTCTAGTTCAGACAATATGATATTATCAACTCACTTGAAAAGACATTAAACTGGTCTCAGAGAATATTATAAACAAATATTTCAATAAGCAAATCAGTTAAGAAGCTGATGATACATTACCTTTTAAAGGTGTTTGTCTTAGAATTATTATTTGAGTGAATGAGGACCATAGTTGGATACCCAGGCTAGATTCACAAAAAAAAACTAGCATTGTCTATTGACTACAGATAAATTTTAAAAGAGTTTTCACTTAAATCTTCTCCTGTTTGTGGTGGTTACTATGGAGTTTGGAACTTGTCCATCTACTTATTATTATTCCTAGCAAATGTGTTTCAGCCACGGTCAGAGAATAGGGCTCATAGTTGAAATAGAGCCTGAGCTGAACCTTTTTATTGGAAGCAGAAATAGAAACAAATACTTTAGAAACTGTATCCTCTACAGTGGTCTCTTCTACCATAGGTGAGGGTATATGGCCTGGAAATACAGAACATTGTGGGTTTCTGGCGTAGAGCTTCTCATACTGTGAAAACAATTGAACCCTAGACTTGTCAGCATAGGAACTTGGCATTTCTGTAGAGTTCTTCATCTCATCAAACATGTAAAATATCTTCCTGCTACAGGCCTAGGTGTTCAGGCAATTTGCCACTATGAATATATTTCTTTGGGACACTAAAATAATATATTTTATTAACTACCATTGTGTCTCCCTTCTAGAGAGTCCCCTGGAAATTGGTGTGTGTTGACAGTCAGGACTAGATTAAAATATTAATTGAACAGTGCTTTCTGTGTTTTGTATCACTAAAGTCAGTAGGCCTAGGGCTCTTCACTCCTTATTTCAGACTCAGTACCTGTAGGTTGGGGAATAAGATCCTTTGCCTACAGAAACTCCTATATCTCAGGCAAATAGCCACCTAACATGGAATATTTGCTGTGAACACTTAATCCAAGGTTTCTCCGTCTGTTCACATTGTGGGTTGGATAATTCTTTGTTACTGGCAGAGAGGATGTGGGGAGGAACTTATCCTGTGAATAGTAGCACGTTCAGCAGTATCCCTGGCCTCTACCGTCTACATGCCAGTAAAAATACACCTCAATTGTGACAATCAAAAATTGTTAAATGTCTTCTTGAGGGGAATATCCCCCAACATTGAGGACCACTGGGGAGCATAATTAAATAGCTACATGCTTGGTGAAAATACATTTTGCTGAATGATTGGGTTTCCAGTTTGTGTGTCAGTGATAATGGCCTACCTTGACTACACAAAAGGAGTTAGAGGGATAATGGTGACACTCTTTATGAACCCCTCACCCACCAGGGTCCTGTTTAGTAGCACATTTTGGGAGATGCTGTTGCTTTTTAAAGAGACCCTATAACTTTGGTTAACTACATCCTCTTTTACCAGTAGGGGCCTGGTTTATCCATGTGCATTTGTCTCTGACCTTCTCTAGGTCCAGTATATTAGATAGTCCTAATAATCATATTGATTATATGAAGAAATAATTTTTAAAAGGCTAGAATTTGAATATAGGAAAAAGATCTTTAGAGTTTGTTTTTGTTTTAGATACCTGCTACTTTTTAAAAATGTACCTCTCTGTATTTACATTGTATTACCCTCAAAAGATTAACTCTCTTTAATTCTCTTCATAGGCCCACCTCATAACTGGATGAAGGATTTTATTCTCACAGTTTCTATAGTAATTGGTGTTGGGGGATGCTGGTTTGCTTATACACAGAATAAGACATCAAAGGAGCATGTTGCAAAAATGATGAAGGACTTAGAGAGTCTACAAACTGCAGAGCAAAGTCTTCTGGACTTACAAGAGAGGTAAGTTAAAGTCATAATGCTTGTTATTTATGTAGGGAAATGCAGTGTGTAAAAATGTAATACAAGCATTTATGTAAACAGATGTTTAGGTTAGTACACACATCAGAAATGTATGCCCATCTTTTTCATTTTTTTACAAAAATATAATTTTCATAATTACAAATTTATTATAAATGGTACTTGGGAGTAAACAGATAGAATATCAGTGGAAATGAATCAGATATAGGTGAAAAATTGTGTATAGTTAAATTTTACTTTTAACTTGATGGAAATAATTATGAATCTTTTAAAAGTCTCTTTGCAGAGGAGTATTTTCCTGCTGCCCTGTGTTTTGAGCCCAGAATAACAAAATAGCTGTATAGTAGGAAGCTTAATATTTTTATTACCTAAATTTATTTAAGATTAATAGAAAATGCTATGGATTCTGATTAAAATATGTATCAAATTGCATGACAGTATTTTTTCTTTTATTAAAAAATGAAAACTTGGGAACTTTTGTGAGGAATTTTCATTTTTATTGTACTCTTCAGGCTTGAAAAAGCACAGGAGGAAAACAGAAATGTTGCTGTGGAAAAGCAAAACCTAGAGCGCAAGATGATGGATGAAATCAATTATGCCAAGGAGGAGGCTTGTCGGCTAAGAGAGCTAAGAGAGGGAGCTGAATGTGAATTGAGTAGACGTCAGTATGCAGAGCAGGAATTGGAGCAGGTACTTACACATTTAAGAAAGTATTTGTTAAAATATTTATACTGCCACCCTGAGGAGCCAGGTCCTTTTTTTGTCCAGTATCCTGTCTTTAGTCCCATTGTATACTCTTCCTCAGTTAATGAGGAGAATCATTTGTTCATAGTTTTAGCATTGATCATAGTCCGTATATTTAAAATAACAGAGTGGTCACTGAAAGATAAAGTTGCCATCATGTCTGTTCTTTCATGAAATCTTATTTCATGCTATGCTAATTGTCTTGAGTATATTTTAGGTGTTTGTTGTTGTTGTTACGTGCCGTCGAGTCGAGTCCAACTCATAGCGACCCTATGTACAGCAGATCGAAACACTTGCCGATTCTGTGCCAGGCAAACGATCTTATTTATGTTTAAGCCCATTGTTGCAGACACTGTGTCAATCCATCTGGTGGAGGGTTTTCCTCTTTTGCGTTGACCTGCCACTCTCCCAAACATGATGTCCTTCTCCAGGGATTGATCTCTCCT
>VMDO01031031.1:0-20569 GCA_007922755.1 Pedetes capensis
GATCTCCAGCTTCGTTTCTGTCACCAAGACCATATTTTCCAACTACTGAGCCTTCTTGTTTGTTTCCAACCTTTGCATTCCAGTCACCAGTGATTATCAGTATGTCTTGATTGCATGTTTGATCTATTTCAGATTGCAGAAGCTGATAGAAGTCTTCCCTTTCTTCATTTGTGGCCTTAGTGGTGGGTGCATAAATTTGGATAATAGTCATATTAACTGGCCTCCCTTGTAGGCATATGGATATTATTCTATCACTGACAACATTGTATTTCATGACAGATCTTGAAATGTCTTTTTTCATGATGAATGCAACCCCATTTCTCTTTAGTTAATCATTCCCAGCATAGTAGACCATGTGATTGTCTGACTCAAAATGGCCCATGCCGGTCCATTTTAGCTCACTGATGCCTAGAATGTCAATGTTTATGCACTCCATTTCTCTTTTAACCATTTCTAATTTTCCTAGATTCATACTACGTACATTCCATGTTCCAATTATTAATGGATGTTTACAGTTGTTTCTCCTAATTTTGACTCTTGCCACATCAGCAAGTTGAGCACCCTGGGGCTTTGCTCCATTTCCCTCATCATGGTAGACTCTACTTGGAGGAGGCAACTCTTCCCTAGTAGTCTTTTGAGTGCCTTCCAACCTGGGGGCCTCATTTTCCGGCACTATATGTGACAGTGTTTCTTTGCTTTCCATAGGGTTTTCAATGGCTAGTTGTTTTGGGAGTGGCTCGCCAGGTCCTGCTCCCTAGTCTGTCTTAGTCTGGAAGCTCAGCTGAAAACCTGTCCACCATGGGTAACCTTGCTCATGTTCCAGGTTACAGTGGCAGAGCTCTCAGCCTCATCGCAACACACAAGCCCCTACAGTGCGGCAGACTGACAGACGTGTGGGGGCAGAGACAGATTAGTATTTGCAAATCCTCTCAAAACTACCTATACCAAGCTCAGTGATGGAAGGCAGATAACTTTATTTTTCATCTTTTCTTTTTAATAACATTACTCTTTCCCTCTCTTAAGTAGAAAAATCTAATATATTTATTACAAGTCACTGGGAATGGCACTGGTGGCTTTGTCAGCTAATTCTGAATATCCTATTGATGGAGAAGTCAGCAAGTTCTCTTCCACTCAGCAGATAAGCTCTGTATTGACCAGAATGTCACACATATAATCTCAAAGAGTGGTTGCTTTACCTTGGGAGAAAGTGACTAATGTTCTCTTTATTTTCTTTTTTCTTTCTTTTTTTTCCTTTAGTATGCCTGAGCAGTTGAACCTAGGGTCTCACACGTGCTTTGTAAGTGCTCTACCATTGAGCTGCACCCTCAACCCATTTTTTACATTTTTAACATTTTGAAACAGATTCTCGCTGAGTTACACACACTACCTCTAGCCTCAAACTTGAGATTCTCCTGCTTCAGCCTCCTGAGTTGCTGGGATGACAGGCATGTACCCCTGAGCCCAGCATAATGTAGCTTTTTGGTTTTTTGTTTTTGTTTTTGCAGTACTTGTGGTTGAACCCAGGACCTTGGGCTTGCATGCTTTGCAAGTGCTGGACCACTGGGCTGCAGCCCAGCCCTTTTTTTTTTTTTTTTTACTTTGAGACAGGGTCTCACTAAGTTACACAGACTGCCTCTGGTCTAGAACTTGCAGTCCTCCTGCCTCTGCCTCCCAAACCACTGGGATTACAGGCATGCACCACCACGCCCGGCTACAATGTAGTTTTAATCCTCATTTTGATGTGCTTGGCTCTAGTAAGGACAAGTGTGGAGAAAATGTAAAATTCCATCGGTGCAAGCTCTTTGCATTACATTTCAGTCTTTTTAAGAAAACTTTAAACCATCCACTACATCATGACATTTTGACCTAGAAATGAATGTGCAGGCTATTGAAGACACTGAATATACTCCTTGCAAAAGCCACTTGAACAAATCAGGTAGAATCAGACCATAGGTATAAATTTTCAATCACAGCCTCAGGAAGGAAAATGTAACTGCATTCTTTAGCGGGAGCTCCAGTTCTGGCTGAGACTGACACTGGTCACAACAGGGGTCTCAGTTCAACTCAGGCTAATTGGGGCATCCTCACAGGACACCTGGAGCTGATGCATTGTGTCCAGTCCCGTCACTGTGCAGACGTGCCCCTCCATCCTCAGGATGCCATGCAGCTGTCTCTTGGGGACGAGCTGCCTCCTCTCCATGAGCCACCCTGGAGTGCACACTTAGATATGTGACCTTCAGTGGACATTTCCATTTCAACACCACCTTAAAGACCTGGCATGAAGGCAGGACTTCCAGGGAGAAGCCACCTCCTGCCCATGCTAGTGTCCGACTTTGTTGAGATTTCCTGGTGTGTGGGTGCATTAGTGAGCTTCACTGTAACAAAATGCCTGAGGTAAGAAACTTAGAAAGAGATGGTGGTTTTAGGCTCACAGTCCTGGAAGTTCCAAGCCATGATCCGGTTGCCCCATTGCTTTCGGCATCTGGCAAGGGAGGACGTGCAGCAGAAAAACCTGCCCATCTCCTGGGCGAGGAAGCCAAAAGGAAGAGGAAAAGACAAAGATCCCACCATGCCGATCCATGGCACCCCTCCCACTAAGGACCCATCTCTTGAGGGAGCCACCACCTCCCAACAGCTCCCCCAAGCCTTTGACACACAGGCCTCCCGGGTACACACATGCAAAGCACCGCAGAAAAATGAACATATCTTCATGAGGAATGCACTCATCCAAACCAGAGCACTGGGACAGCAGAAAAGTGAACATCTTCAGCCTGCTCCATTCGCCTTCAGTTTCATTTTTCTCCTCAGATCTGGGAGATGCTTTTGGACCTAGGGACTGAGGAAGTTCTGCCTTTGTTCACAGACTGCAGTGATCTTTTTTCTCTGCACAGGATGACTCATGATAACCTGAGTTAGGAGGAAAAGCCTGAGTGCAGAGGGCACAGGTGAAAAACTTCAGCATACGGGGAAGGAAGGGTAATTTACATTGCTTGCACACGCCATCCCACAGGAAGAATGGTTGATACAGGAATTAGGAGTATCACTCGGGAAGTTTTTCTACCCCTCCATCTCTTACAGCAAACACAACATGAGTTTTCCCATCAACCACCACTGCATTACAATGTGGTAAAACACAAATTTTGTTATCGATTTCTATGCACAAGCCAGAAAAATATATGCTTCTATGCATGTGCACGAACCCCCCCAACACACACACACACACACACACACACACACACACACACACACACACACACGATTCCCTTCAACAGCCATAATTCACAACAACCAGGAAGCTCATTAATGTTAATGCCCCACATCTCTCCTGTGAGATTAGAGTGGCGTGCACGGCTGCAGGGGCAACCTGTGATTGACGTTGCAGCCCCCCTTTTTTTCACAGCTCAGGTAGCTGCTGCCATTTCTGTTCTGTTTCCAGCTGACTTCCACAATGACTCACAAAATGATTCATCCTTAAGTGAAAAAGTATTTCCATCAGTAACATCTGTTTTCTCAAGGCCGACCACATCAAAGCATGATTAAAGAAATTTGACCTCATTCTACTTGTGGCACCAAGAAAAACATTAACTTTATGGTGGATTGGAGAAGTTTCTAGGCCACAATAAAGTAGCATAGACGCTTCGGTGTTAAGTGTGCCACTCTGAGGGGCAGCTGGGTGATTCAAATAGCTTGTTTTTTGTTTATAAAATTCACAGAGTTTACACTGGAAAAACATTTCCTGTGACTATTCCAGACTACAAGGGAGACAGAAGAATCGATGCTTTTGAATTATGGTGCTGGAGATGACTATTGAATATACCATGACTGCCAAAAGAACCAACAGATCTGTCTTAGAAGAAGTGCAACTAGAGTGCTCCTTGGAAGCAAGGATGGCTAGACCACGTCTTACATATTTTGGACACATAGTCAGGAGGGACCAATCCCTGGAGAAGGACATCATGTTTGGGAGAGTGGCAGGTCAATAGAGAAAAGGAAAACCCTCTACCAGATGGATTGATACAGTGTCTGCAACAATGGGCTTAAACATAAATAAGATCGTGTGCCTGGCACAGAATCGAAGACTGTTTCATTCTGTTGTACACAGGGTCACTGTGAGTTGGATCCGACTAGCTGGCACCTAACAACCACAACAATCCCACATTATATGGCCCATGTTTTGTTCAAATATTAGCTGAAAACACTGACCATACATTGCTTCATACATTGGGTGAAGGTGCACAGCAGGCAGTGGGAATGAGGGATGAGTGGGTCCCCAGTCACAGAAAGTCCAGTTTACAAAAATCCATCCTGCACTTTCTCATTCAGTTGCCTTGGTAAAACTGCCCCAACAGTGACACTTCTATCTCAAGGTGATAAGGATGCTTTTTATATTTGATTCTGAGTAGTGGTTACTAATAGCATTTTCTAACTGAGATTCTGAAATTTACATTTCTTTTACCATCTTTGTTTCTACGCCACAAAGACCGCTTTATAGTCACTAATTCATTTCCATGAAGCAGGAACGTGGTGAAATTTAATGACAGCTAAGTACAAATCGAATAATTTACTCCAAAAAAAACCAAGTATTCATTGAGACATCTTATATTCTCTTAAGAAAGTGTTATGTAAATTATAATTAACTTCATTTTTTTTATTTTGTGAAAAACATATTTCTTTTTCTCCTAGATTTACAAAGTGACCTGCTTAATCATGAGGGGAGTGGGAGATGACAGTAGGTGGTCCACAAACAGCAATTTAAGAACCGCTTTATATGGGAGCGAGTGCCTGAGATCCACAGAGGGAGTGTGTGATAAGAACAGAATGGTACTTCAGGGAAGATTAATTGAGGACTTTGCCAGGGATTGATTTAATTAAGGAAAGCTTTAAAAGTGGATCAGTCCTGAAGCTATTAAGGTAATCTAAGTGAGACATTAAGGGACTGAATTTGAGCAAAATCCACGGAAGTGACGCAAAACAATTTTAAGCATGAAATATTTCAGAGAGAGAATACACCGGATTTGGCATCTGATTGGGAAGGAGAGATAGGGAGAGGCCCGAATGATGGATCTAAGATTTTTTTTTCCACAAATTACCCAACTGTCATGGATATAATTTCATATCTATGTACTGCAATCTCCATGACATATAGTTGCTATTGTAACAAACTGACATTGGGATTTTGTAAAAGCAACCTTTGGCCATTTTTCTGTGTGTGTGTGATACATTTTCAGAGACACAGAAACGATTTATCTTAGTGATACTGGAATGTATCTTACGTAGGTTTATCACATCAAAAAGATAACTGGCCCCAAAATATTTATATTCTTGGCATGAAAGAAACCTCACCAAATATGTTTTTTGTACTTACTGAAAAATCACCCACTGTGCTGTTATAGCTACTGAATAGAGGTAAATTCATGCACTGCTCTCCAGACAATCCAGCACTGATTGTTTTTTTATTTTTCTCTGTTAATTATTTATGCAAATAAAAGACAAAAAGCCTGGAAGGCTGCATGCGGTATTGTCAAAGGAGCTTGTGTCTGCTGCTTCTTTCATCTGGAGAGCCACACAGACAGGTGATACATGGCCAACTGCCACAGGGCAAAGGGCTTGTGAAGGCAGGGTCGCGGCTTTGTGTGTGGCATGCTTTACCACCTTTCAGCTCCCTGGCTTGCTCTTTTCCCTTGAAATCAGTATTTGTACAAAATAACTAAAGGTGAAGTGAGGCAGAAAGTATCTTTTAAACACGATTCGCATTTAGTCACGGAATGGAGAGTTCTAAGTGCTATGTGATGTCCACCTATAAACTTCTTCAGTAGCTTCAGTGTCTGTTTTCTCTATAGTATTGTCATTCAGTCACAACCAGAGGTCATGCCTACTGCAGTAATAATGCCCTGCTCTGGGGCAGCTTCCCAGTGACCCACACAGCAATAACCTCATGCATCCAATATGTATCTCCCCGGAAATGTCTGAAGTTCTTGGACCCAAAGCTCTCAGTAATGATGAAGCTCATCCATATACTTAAATCTCTTAGGTGAAGTGCTCCAAATGCAAGTCACTTCAGTTTCACCCAATTGGGGCACTTCCCATCGGAGGCAAGGCTCTTCAGTAATGTCTGTGGTCACTACACTGTTTCCAAGTACAAGGGGGAACCAGAAACGAATGTGAAAACGATGATCATCCTTGATGCGAGAGGGACCGTGCACTTGGAATTTGTTCCTCTGGGATAAGTGGCCAACCAAAGTTTTCATCTGGAAGTTTTGAGAAGGTGGTGTCACAATTTGTGGAAGAAACATCTCAAATTGTGGCAAACAGGTGGCTGGGTCTTCCACCTGTCCACACCACGCTGAGAGTTTAGCAGTTTTTGACCAAAAGGGGTGATCCTGGGGCCCCACCCTCCCCATTCCCTGGACCTCACCCTTGGAGACTTTGGTTTGTTTCCCTGATGAAGAAAGTCTTCAAAGGGAAACATTTTGCTGATGTAAAGGAGGTGAAACAGAAAATGGAAGAAGCACTAAAAGCCATCCAAATCAACGAATTCAAAGCCCGTTTTAAGCAATGGACAAGCGTCTTACTAGGTGTATTGTACCAAACAGATGGTGCTTTGAAGGCGACTGCACTTTGAACTGGTAAAAATAAATACACATTTTTTTAGTAAATAAATTTTCATATATAAATTCTGGGCTTTGGGGGAGTCTGCCCTCAAAAGCCCTCAAAGCATTGATCAGTTGATAATTTTAAGTAATGTCAACAGAAAGGTCTAAAGCAATGTTTACTATTGCTGCTTATGATTCCCAAATAAGACATCATGTTTCATTAGTGAAAGTTCCCTAAGAACTTCATGAACCTTCATCAAGTCTAGTTCACAGATAAGTTTTACAAGGTCATTTTCGTTATTAGGTCATTTGGTCTTTCCTGCTTTCCTTATTTTTGGCAAATCAGCAATTGTATTAGATAGATAACTTAAGAACCTTTTGAGTACTTTATTGCACGTAGTTGTCAAAAAGCTATTTTGTTTTTTCTAAGCTCATTTCAATCTTCTTATAATGTATGGCTACAATAATTTCTTTTTCCTTTTTTTTTTGGGGGGGAGGGCTTTCCCAAGAAGGAGTTTGCTAGGCACATAAGAAGGTTTTATTTCTTCCTAAGTCAGCTTTTTTTTTTAAATTGGAAATTTTTAATGTATAGCTTAATGTGATTCATTCTGACATGATTTTCATTGTGACATTTCCATATATGCATTTTGTTGTACATTGTTGTAAGTTCCCCCTTACCCTCTTCTGCACTTCCTCCCTGTCCCACCCTCCCACCAAAGACTTCTCTTCCATTTGCTTGTCTTTTTATGGTAATATTTTTCTATATATCCTTGGGTTCCAATTATGTTTAAGATCAAAACTTTTTCTGTAGTGAACTGTTTTACATTGTCAGTAATATTACATGAATTTTCTAGCCCATCTATATTACCATTCTTTGGTATTATTGGTATAATTATGATTATTTCCAGGACTATTAAAGTTGGGCTGTTCACCCTGAGGTCACCCCCTCCCTCATTCCTCATTCCTCATTCCTCATTGTTCCTCCTCTCCCCACTCGCCTCTCCCAGGATTTCCTCCTTTAGCTAGGTCTCTCCCTCCTTCTTTTGTGTTCCCCAAATTGTCCCTTCTCTACTAGATCGACTTTAGCTTTTTTTTCTTTCTTTTTATGTTCCGACCTCTGCATAGGCTTTTTCCTTTCTTATAATTTTGATTCAGCTCCCACATGAGTGAGAACATGTGGTGTTTCTCTTTCTGAGCTTGTGTTTGTTCACTTAAAATAATTTTCCCCAACTCCTTTCATTTTGCTACAAATGGCATTATTTCATTTTTTTTATTGCTGAGTATTATTCCATTGTGTATATGTACCATAGTTTTTTATCCATTCTTCTGTTAATGGGCACTTTGGTTGGTTCCATATCCTTGCTATTGTGAAAAGTGCTGCATTGAACATGGAGATGCAGGTGTCTCTGTGGTATGATGACACATCTCCCTTTGGGTAAATTCCCAATAGTGTTATAGCTGGGTCATATGGTGGATCAATATTTAGTTTTTTAGCATATCTCCATATTGATTTCCAAAGTGGTTGGGCCAATTTACAGCTCCACCAACAGTGTAAAAGTGTTCCCTTTTCTCCACAACCTTGCCAGCATTTGTTGTTATTTGTTTTATTGATCTTGGCTATTCTTACTGGTGCAAGGTGGAATCTCAGAGTTGTTTTAATTTGCATTTCCCTCATGGCTAGGGATGTTGAGCATTTTCTCATGTGTTTCATGGCTTTATGGGCCTCTTCATTTGAGAACTGTCTACTCAGATCCTTTGCCCATTTGTGTATTGGGTTATTTGTTTTCTTGGGTATTTTTTCTTAAGTTCTTTATAAATTCTGATAATTAGACCACCTTTGTCTGATGTATAGGATGTGAAAATTTTTCCCCATTCAATGGGGATTTCCTTGACTCTGTTAATTGTTTCCTTTGCTGTACAGAAGCTTTTTAATTTCATGTAATCCCATTTATCTATTCTTGTTCCAATTTCTTGATCAATTGGGGTCTTATTAAGAAAATACTTTCCTATGCCTATATGTTGGAGCATATTACCTATCCTGTCTTCTATTAAAGTTTCTGGTTTTATGTTGAGGTCTTTTATCCATTTTGAGTTAACTCTCATGCACATTGAGAGATGCAGATTGGTTTTCATTTTTCTGCAAGCAGATGTCCACGTTTCTCAGCACCATTTATTGAAAACACTATCCTTTTTCCAATTTATTTGCTTTGCTCCTTTGTCAAAAATTAGGTGGCTATAGGTGTGTTGAGGTATTTCTGGATTTTCTATTCTGTTCCACATGTCTTCAGGCCTATTTTTGTGGCAGGACCAAGCTGGTTTTGCTACCACTGCCCTATAGTATAAAGTCAGGGATTGTGATTCCACCTGCACTAGTTTTGCAGCTTAAGAGTGTTTTGGCTATATGTGGTCTTTTGTGATTCCATATGATTTTTTGTATCATTTTTTCTATTTCTGTAAAGTCAGTCAATGGAATTTTAATGGGGATTGCATTAAATCTGTAAATTGCCTTTGGTTGGATAGCCATTTTTACTATATTGATTCTCCCTATCCAGGAGCAGGGGAGGTCTTTCCATTTTTCAGTGTCCTCTGCTATTTCTTTCTTTAATGTTTTGAAATTTTCCTTATAGAGATCTGAAGGGTCTTTGGTTAGATTGATACCAAGGTACTTAATTTTCTGGTGGGCTATCATGAAAGTTATTATTTCTGTAATTTCCTTCTCTTCCTGGTTACAGTTGGTGTAAAGAAAGGCTACTGATTTTTGTGTGTTGATTTTATAACCTGCCACTTTGCTGAAGGAGTTGATTAGATCTAAAAGTTTTCTGGATGAGGTTTTGGGGTCTTTTAGGTATAGAATCATGTCATCTGCAAATAAGGATAGTTTGACCTCTTCATTACCAATCTGTATCCCTTTGATTTCTTTCTCTTGTCTGACTGCCCTGGCAAGGACTTCAATTACTATGTTAAGTAGAATAGGAGAGAGTGGACATCCTTGCCTTATTCCAGACCTAAGAGGAAATGGCTTCAGTTTTTCTCTATTTACTATAATGTTGGCTGTAGGTCTGTCAAGGATGACTTTTATGATGTTAAGGTTATACCTATCTTCTCCAGGGTTTTTATCATGAAAAGGTGTTGCACTTTATCAAAGGCCTTTTCAGCATCAGTTGAGATGATCATGTGGTTTTTGTTTGCCAGTTTCTTGATATGTTGGATTACATTAATTGATTACCATATGTTGAACCAGCCTTGCATCTGTGGAATAAATCCCACTTGGTCATGGTGAATAATCTTTTTAATATGTTGCTGGATTCAGTTTGCCAGGATTTTGTTAAGGATTTTCACATCTATACTCATAAGGGAGATGGGTCTATAATTCTCTATGTTGTTGTTGTTGTTGTTGTTGTTGTTGTTGTTGTTAGGTGCTGTCGAGTTGGTATCCAACTCATAGTGACCCTCTGTACAACAGGGGAAACACTATTGTCAGTGCTTCTCTGCTGTTCATAGGGTTTTCAATGGCAGATTGATTTTTGGGGACCTTGTCCCCAGTTGTTTCTGTCTTTGTCCTCTGGCTACGGGCCCAAGGTATATGGGGCCAGTTGATCATAGACTGGGACCTCCAAAACTATGAGGCAAAAGAAATCTTTTCTCTTTATAAGTTAATTATCTCAGGCATTGTGTTATAACAAGAGAAAGCTGACCAGCACAGTATTTATCTCACACTCGCCATGCCAGGTCCTTCTCCCAAGCCTGCAGCTTCTGGTGTTCCCAGGCGGTCTCCCATCCAGGTACTAACCAGGCCTGACCCTGCTTAGCTTCCAAGATCTGATGGGATCAGATACCACAGGGCTATGGCTGCAGGCCCATTCTCTATCTTAGATGAACCTTTTCCTGGTTTAGGTATCAGGATGATGGTAGATTTGTAGAATGAATTTGGGAGTGTTCCCTCCTTTTCTACTTTTTGGAATAATTTGAGGAAGACAGGTATTATATCTTCTTTGAAAGTCTGGTAAAATTCTGCTGCAAACCCATTAAGCCTAAGTCAACTTTTATATACTAGAATTTCTTTCCCCCTGAAATAGGCATCAAAACTAAAGAATGAGACCTGCGGGTACAGATAAGTGGAAGAGCAGGTACAAGGCTGTGGATTCAAACCTCAGCACCAAACAACAACAAACCCTAAAAAAGGCTGAATTATGGTTCATGCCTGTAATCCCAGCAACTCAGGAGGCCGAGGCAGGAAGATAACACGTTCAAGGACAGAGCCAGTCTGAAGAACTTACTGAGATACTATCTCAAAATTAAAAATTTTAAAAAGGGGTTGGAGGTGCACTTCAGTGGTAGATCACTTCCCTAGCTTACATGAGTCCTTGGGTTCCACCCCTAGTACTAAAAAAGAAAAAGCTGAACTGTGGCAACAAGTGTTTTAAAAGTCGAGAGAACAACAACAACAAAAAACACAGAGCAGGAACTCTTTTGCACAATGCTTTGCTCTAGGGACTAATCCTGTGCCCACGGCACAGGTGGAAGCAGAAGTGAAGACAGTAGGTAAGTTGTAGTCACTTCACAGCTGTGTTCCACTGCTGCCCAGGCCTAGGCCCTCCTGGCCTCAGGCTCTCTGTATGATTATTATAACCCTGGGTGATTAAGAGAATATGAAAACCAGAACAGAAATTTCAAAAAAAAAAAAAAAAGATAACCAAAATGACTGAGGTTTGGAAATGAAGCAGAATCTCAAATGCACCTAAGTGTTGATGAAATGCTGCATACAGCTGAATGATCTAGCCAGGTGGGAAATGTCAGTGCTGGTGGAGAGAAAGAGAGAAGGGCCAGGGTCTGGACTTGGAAAATAACACCCGAATCACTACCTCACCTTTGGCAGCAACAGGTAGCAATTCACCCAGTGGTTTCATGGAGTAAACTGGACAGAGGTTGTTTCTGATGGATGGGGTGTATTTTACAAGGCCTTCCAGGATTCCCTTAGCAGGTCCACTCACGCTTTATAGAAACCCGCATGTGCCTTTCTCCTGTACTTTTTAATTCACTCCTTATATTTCTCCCTTGCTTACTCCATAAACAATAAATTTCATGCCAAATTTCATCCTTAACATTCTTAGATTTCTGCGTATATACTTGTAGGCTCACTTTGTGATTTGCAGAAGGTACTTTTGTAGAAATGCCAAGCCATGAAAAATAAGGCTGTCTAACTTCATTAGGCCATGAGAACATATGGCTATCTTTAGAAAAAAAGAAAAACATATTTAATTTGTTGCTGCAGGACTTGAAGTGAAACCCATCCTAAGAGAATATTAAACACTTTCCAGTGTTTCACCCATTGTCATACCTCATTATTTCTTCTGTTTTCTTTGTATTGTGCTCTCTAGGAAACGCAGACTCTACGTGGGCTCCTTAGCCTGCTAAAGCTAGTGCAACCAGGATAAGACACTGACAACCCAGAGGTCACAGAACATCTGATCTGGACACAAGGCTAGCAAACTTGATGGATAACAGCAAACCATTATTTGTTGGTATTATAATACACTGGGCTGGAATTTAGCTCAGTTGGAAGAGCGATGCTCTGCAGTCTCTGAGGTCCTGGGTTTGATTCCCAGCACCACACAATTGGGAGAAAGACATGGCAATCCACTCCCAAGGCAATCCCGGAACAATCAGTCATTGAAAACCCTATGAGGGTCGCTATGAGTTGGACAGGACTCGAGGGCACCTAACAACAACAACAACAACAACAACATAATATGCTACTAATTCTTCTCTGACTTAAAAGATCACCTCCATGTTTTCTAGGCTTTGCATTTACCAATTCTTCTTACACACCCCTCTCTGCCACTAATTCTCCTAATACCTAGCAGTCCTTTACCCTGAGATGGAAACTCATCCATGGGGAAGGAAATCCTAAAAATCACTAATTGACACCAAGCATTAAAGCATTCAGGCTTGGGGCAGTGGACACATTTACAGCAGTACAGCCTTAGGATTTCTCACTTCAGACCAGAGTATTCATTGTGGGTTGGACCAGTGTCCCATAGAGGCCCATGTGTTAAAGACTAGGAATCTCTGGATGCTAAGGGTGGGAGGTGGTGTAACTTTGGAAGGGGGGGATCTTGGGGGGAGGTCCTTAGGTTATTGGAGGCATGCCCTCAGAGGGGACGCTAAGACCTTGTCCCCAGCTGCTTCTGTCTTTGTCCTCTGGCCCAAGGTATATGGGGCCAGTTGATCATAGACTGGGACCTCCAAAACTATGAGGCAAAATAAATCTTTTCTCTTTATAAGTTAATTATCTCAGGCATTGTGTTATAACAAGAGAAAGCTGACCAGCACAGTATTTATCTCACACTCCCCATGTTGTTCTGAGAGCAGCAAAGACACCACTCAATGAGAAACCACTAAACACTCCTTTATACCACGATGCTTACATTATGGTCATAGGACACCGGAGGTCTGCTATAGTTCCATTTGGAAATCTCAGAGGTCTTTTCTTCTAACTTCAAAATTTTAGAAAGAGAGAAGATACACTTTCCAATGACTGTATCTTTAAAACTAAGTGCAATTCCAACTCAGTGGGAGCCTCTTTGACACAGGACTAGAAAGGTTCAGATAAAGACAAGAATATCTTAGCTGTTAGTGAGATATGGAAATAAGAATAAATAATCATGGGTAAAGGAGGAGGAGAAAACTCTCCAAGTAACTTGTATTTTATTCCCTTGTAAATAAATTACAGTCACTTTACCCCAGTCTACCATTTTGTGTAAAAATAACTCAAGACAGGATTGAATGAAAATACCAAAGAAAGCTCTTTGTCCTAATCTTAGACTTGTCGTTATGACAACCAGTATAATAAACAGAGAATTTGAAGAACAGAAAAATAAACTTTAAGCTGAATTTGCTAATAAAATATACACAGAGCACAAAATGCATAAATAAATATTTCTTCAGCCAACACATGGAATGATACACAGAACGGATGTTTCTTTTCATCTCAAACAGAGTCATGGGCTAATAACTCCACAATACTCATGGCCAAAATTACCTCAGGTAAGACGTTAGATTTTCACACATTCATTTGACACAGGCATAATTATGCCACATGACAAGACATCTTGCGCAACAGATAAAACCAATAAATCAGAATAAAATTGAACAGAATAAAATGAAAAATTAATCACAAACTCAAAAAGCTCCTTCCATCTAGAAATTAAAAACAAAAACAAAACCACCACCAAACCTCTACTAAATAACTCTTAAATGAAAGGGAAAATATCAATAAAATTACAGAATTTGTGAAAAAGAATCATATGGAAAGCCCCGCCTACTAGAATCCCTGGGCCAATCTTAAAGCGGTGATCAGTGAAAATCTACAGTAGAAAATGTTGACATCAACAGAAGATAAATGATGAAAACAGACAAACTAAATCTCCAAATGAAGAAAAGGAGACAAAACCCAAAGTAGACACAGGTGTGGTGGTGCTGGCCTGTGGGGGGCCAGTCAATCTCAAGTTTGAGTTTGAGGGCAGCCAGGGCTGCATAGTGGGCATCTGTCTCTGGAAGAACAAGAAAGGAGAGGAAAGGAAAGGAGAGGGGAGGGGGAGGGGGAGGGGAGAGGGAGAAAGAAAAGGTAGGATGAAAGGAAAATAAAGAAAAGAAGGGAGGGAGGGAAGGAGGGAGGGCGGGAGGAAGGAAACAAAAAGATCAAAGAAAAACGAAAAAGCAGAAATTGCAGTTGTTGTTGTTGTTGTTAGGTGCCGTCGAGTCGGTATCCGACTCATAGCGA
Source organism: Pedetes capensis (assembly GCA_007922755.1). Classification (NCBI taxonomy): domain Eukaryota; kingdom Metazoa; phylum Chordata; class Mammalia; order Rodentia; family Pedetidae; genus Pedetes; species Pedetes capensis. The sequence continues at coordinate 14,377 of VMDO01031031.1, forward strand.
CCCTCCTAGGGTTTTCAATGGCTGAGTGCTTCGGGATTGCCTTGGGAGTGGATTGCCAGGTCCTTCTCCCATTTTTGCGGTGCTGGGAATTGAACTCTGGGCCTCAGAGACTGCAGCGCAGCGCTCTACCCACTGAGCTAAATCCCAGCCCCAGAAATTGCAGTAGAGAACTGTAAATCAGTAGACCCAATTGATAAATTAAAATCCTCACTGTTAAGGCTCTTCTGTTGTGCCAGGGAGCCTCTATGAGATGGGGACCAGGGCCCTGCCTCTCCCTTGTCTGGGGCCTTCTGGGGCATCACTTCTCCAAGGCATGTGAGGTGCACCAAGGGCCCTGGGAAGGCCTGGAGCCGAGCTGAAGTACATCCCAAAGTGGTTTTCATACACCTTGAATAGTTAGCTAAAGAAATCTATGACTTCTTATGCTCTATTTTCCAAAGAACAGTTACTCATTTTTAAGGTTTAGAACCCAGATGTCAAAAAAAATTAGTGCTAATTAGGAAAATTATGGAACTACGGAGGGAACTTCCTGATTGAAAGAAAAAAATCCACGCAGATGCTTACGGGGAGACTGGCAAGCACAGGAAGAGAGAAACGGAATCTAAGGGGGAACTTCCACCCAGATGTGATGGCGCAGGCCTGTAACAACTGCACTTGGGAGGCTGAGGCAGGAGGAAAAAAAAAAAAGAAAGAAGAAGAGGAAATGCTAACTCCGAGTCAGATGGTATTTTCAGTAAAAGAAATCATTCAAAACCATCTTAAAAAGAAAGTGCTAATAGAACCCAGCCTGCAGCTGTACCACTGTGGCATCTGATCCTGTCAGATCTTGGAAGCTAAGCAGGATATGGTTAGTACTTGGATGGGAGACTGCCTGGGAATACCAGATGCTATAGGCTTGGGAGAAGGATCTGGTAACCCACTCCCAAAAATCAGACACCCATTTGAAAACCCTATGAATACCAAAGCAGCACTGACAATGTTTCGCCTGTTGTACATACAGGGTTGTTATGAGTCAGACGCTGACCCGATGGCACCTAACAACAACAAAAAGGCTTTGTCAATTTATTTGAGTTTTATTTTTATATGAAATATGCCACAGAACTCTTCTTAGCTTCAAGTCATGCCATTTGAAACGTGCGTGCAAACGGATCCCAAGCATCTGAACATTTATACCACGTAAATTTTCTGTTCAAATGAATCAATATGTGAGAGGATCAGGGCGGTCATTCTGCAAACGCAGTTCACAGTCTGTGCTGATCAGCCTCAGATTCTATCATGTGATTTCTTGCACTTATATCTTATGTCGAATGCACTGAATAATATTTCACAAAATTATAGATATTTGACATTTTCTAATATTGGAAAATTTCCCTTCCATGTGTTTCTCTCCTTTCCTTTCATCTATAGTGCTTTAGCTGTAAGGAAATTTTTATCTGAAATCCACAAATTAGCCCGGCAGGGCTCTTTACTGTGACAAAATAGTTGGAGAGAAAAATGAGATAATAAAGTGTCTGAGGCCTAGCTAGGTCCCCCAATCTACCAACCAAATTGCTTTGGAACCTCCCTGCCTTCACCATGGAAACTTAAAATCTGAAAGCAGCACTTGGGCCCCTCAGGGATAACTGTGCAGGCAATCAGGACGCTGGAGACTAGACCTTCAAAATGACTCTCTGGGAGGAATGTCAGGGAGACCTCGGAGGGAAGACACAGACACAGACAAAGAATATGGCAAGGTGGAAGCATCTAGGAATAGGAAGTTTGGACGTCTAGAAATGATAGTACACAATCCAATAATGCCTCCCTGGTCAGGAAGAAGGAGAAGATGATCTAAGCTGGCTCCTGCTACTCATGGACCCAGACTCAACCATTGGGCCCTGCGACACAAGGGACGCAGGGCTTCCTGAGGCTCATGGCAGGATGCCAACTGTAAGCAACCTTTTGCTTGGGAGTTGACATTTTGGGGAGATGAAGCTTTGATGTCACTTACATTTAGCATGCCATTTGGGAGTCACTCAAACCCTACAATCATTACCACATGCTCTGGCTCACAAGCTACCTCGTTCAAATCTGTGTAGCCAGTTGCTGAAACAAATGCAAAACTTTACACTGATCACAACTTCTTACCTTCCTCTTAACTGTTCGGATTCCCAGTGGGATAGAGAATACCCCAAACACGGACGGTCCCAGGAGTTCATCTAGCCCACTTGGAGGACCGATCCCTCTCCTCCAAGGTGAGTGACCCTTACCCAACATCTGGGTTACTTGCTCCCACTGAATCCTATGGGGCAAGATGGCAACTGGTCACCTTTGCCATACTTCCCGGTATTTCAATCTTCTCCCCTCCCATGGAGTGGGCCAAGATGGCACCCAAGGTATGGTAGCATCTAAAGCACCCCTGGTGCCCGATTGGTCTCCATAACTTGAAAATTAGTCTCTTTTGAGATTATTCAAGAGCTGGAGCTTTACTATTTATTTATTTATTTATTTATTTATTTTTAATGAATTAATCTATTGTTTTCAGTGCTGGAAATAGAAACCAGGGCCTTGTGCATGCTAGGTAAGTGCTCTACCACTGAGCTGCAGCCCCAGCTCTGACTCACCTTTGTCAATGACATATCTAGCACGATTTTTCTATTTGTCACTTCTCTCTACCAGAGTGTTATCTTAACATTCAAAGAGATTCCAGACCACACAAGGACTCAGTATGTGTGGGATATAAACCACGACAACATACATAAGACATCGTATTATTGCATTTTTGAGTCATAAATGTATCTTTTGACTCTACTGAGCAGATAAAAAAGGTTAAAAAGAAGAGAAGGCTAGGCGTGGTGGCACACTCCTGTAATCCTAGTACTTGGGAGGATGAGGCAAGAGGATCGCAAGTTTGAGGCCAGCCTGGACTGCAGGGCAAGATCCTGTCTAAGAGAGGTGGGTGGGGAGAGACTTTACTCCCTCTGGGAAGCAATATGATGTTATCATATTTTGAACTTTAACTCTTTTTATATGTGCAAATTTTCCTTAGTCCAAACACACAATCATAGGTAGCAAAAATGCATTTTCAGATTTTCCTAGTACAGGGGGAAAAACAGTTTAGGAATGCATATCATGCTGTCACTTCAAAATCCTGTCAGCTACAGACATGCACGATCATCATTTCCTTCCCTGAGACCCCACTTTCACCTCTAAGTGCTACCATGGGACCTGCCAAAATAATGACACTGATTTTGGTTTAAAGAACATGCCTTTTCAGTAGTGTGACTCTAGTTAACAATAGCTTATTATAAACTTTATAAAGAACTAGAAAAGAGGAGTTTGAAGCTTCCCAACACAAAGAAATAATAAGTGTTTCAGGAGATGGAAATGCTAATTACCCTGATTTGATCATTACACAGTTATACTGTACCCCATAAATATGTATAGTCACTGTGTCAATTTTAAAAAGAATGTGCATTTTATTGCTAAATGACACATTGAAATTTAAGTTATTCTAAAATTTGAACTATGACAATGTAAAAAGCATGAATATATTTAACTAGTTATATTCTAGGCTGTCCAGTATCCATAGTAATGCATTTTTATAAGGGGAAAGCAACTTTGAATTATGTTTCATAACTTACAAAATCTTTGATGGAAAAATGAGTCTTTGCCATAAAAAGAGAATAAATAACTTCATTTTATAAGTACATTAACTTGTGCGGCCCATGGGTTCTTCATTTAGTAAAATGGAAGAACTACTTTATTAGTATCCAAGAAGTATAAATGGAGACACCTCCAAAATGCGGATTCTGATCCTTAACGTGAGTCAGATGGAACTCATTTATTATCTAGCGACCTTCCTCCTCTCCCATCCCTCATGCTCAGGCTTTAGTAACCACCCCAGCTATTTTCATGGCATTTTCCCATCACCTGGGTACAAACTGCTAGGCTGTATAATTAGAAGATCATTTGTTTTCTGTCTATTATATTTAACTCTGAAAACTTTACATTATGCTGCCAAAAGGCTTTAATGCCTATGACATGAGGTAATTTATTCGTCGGTTTAATTATATATGATCCGAACACTTGCTTAGTCACTCTTCCATAAGCCATTCTAAATCTAATAAAAGATATTAAAACACTCGAGATGATCTACAGCCTTCAATAAAGCACTCCTAATTCGGAATTCTTTTGTTGACGACTGGAGGCTATCATAATGGAAGAGGAAAAAGTCAAAAACAAAACAAAACAAAAATGACAACAATGAGTTGTGATCAACTCAGCTGATAGCTAACTAAAGCAATATCATAGGCCTATTTTTGTGTCATTCATATGAAAATAAATTTTATTAAGATTGATATCATGCTTTTGTACTCGATGAGTTGCAATAATATGAACTAACAATAAAATGATTCCTATGATGGAGAATCCTCAAAGCCATGCACTTCAATACAAGATGTGATTTGACATCAAGAAGAGCTATGGCTTGAGAAGATGCTTGCTCTCCGTCTTCCCCTGTCCCCAGTATCAATCACTGTTTAGTACTAATGGATACATTCATGTAGGCCCTGCAGGAATGCTATCTACAGCAAAGAAACAAAACCTAAATCTTCACAGTGAATGAAACAACAGACTTCCACATATTTTAGCACATATATTTGCTTATGTGTTATTTGCATATGTACATATTATATATTTGTACATTTGCAAATATATTAAGAGTCAATGTATTTGAGCAAAGTGAAAAGTTAGATTGCTCTCTCTTTTTTTTTTTTTGTGGTACTAGGGGTTGAACCCAGGGCCTCGCGCTTGCATACTTTGCAAGTGCTTTTTTTTACTTTTTGGGACAAGGTCTCGCTAAGTTACGCAGACTTCCTCTGGTCTCGAACTTGCGATCCTCCTGCCTCTGCCTCCCAAGCCTCTGGGATTACAGGCATGCGCCACCACGCCTGGCCAGATTGCTCATTTTTGATAACCATGTTGCCTGTAACAAAGGCCAAAATATGAAGTGCGATCAAAAGATACAGTGAATACAGTAAAAAGACACAGTGCCTCAAAATACTCCTTTTGGTTTGAACACACTTATCCCACCGTTCTTGCCACTTTTAGTTCCGGAAGTCCTCTTTCGTGAGTGTCGTTAGTTGCACTGTCATGGCTTTCTCCATGCCCTGAATTGATTCAAAACATTTACCTTTTATAGTCATTTTGACTTTGGTGAAGAGCTAGAAGTCACACAGTGCCAGATCCAGGAACACATGATAATGTTTTTATTTGACAGAGGTTGCCATGCCAGAAGTGATGTGTAACAGTGTTGTCATGACAGAGGATGACACTAAAGACACTCAGGAAAGAGGACTTCCAGGACCACTTCAGAAAGTGGCAAGAATGATGGGTTAAGTGTGGTTGAAGTCAGGGGGAGGATTTTGAGGGGATTAATGGCAATGTGACTTTTACTGTAACAATTTTTTAAATTTAAACATTCACTGTATGTTTTGACCACATCTCATATACTAATTTAATCCAACATACAATGCACTAAACTGTGCTCAAATATTGCAAACATCAAGGAAAACAGCAGGAAAGAAGAGAAAGGCACAAATAATAATAAATAAGACATAAAAAATAGGGAAGCACAATGTCTATAGTGCACACTTTGTATCTTTTTCATAGGCACCTACAAATATTTTTTGTTGGTAGTGTAAATTCAATTTCCTGAGGATTAATTAGAAGAAGTTTTACCTTAGTTTTTGGTTGAAAAAATGCCAAGACAATGATTGCCTTATCGCTATGGAAATGGTATGTTACAGTTATTTGTATGTGTCTGCAGCCATAGCACCCTGGCATCCGATCCAGTCTGAACTTGGGAGCTGAGCAGGGTCGGCCTGATTAATCATTGGATGAGAGACTTCCTAGGAATACCAGGTGCTACAGGAAAGAGAGAAGGACCTGGCAGCCCACTCCAGAAACACTGAAAACCTATGAATAGCAGAGAAGCACTGAAAATAGTGGCAAACGTGGCACAGTTCAGGGAGTGTTTTGTTCTGTTGTACATAGGGCTGCTATGAGTTGGACCCGACTCACCAGCACCAAGCAACAACAAGAACAATTTATATGAAGTATGTTAGTCAGCTTTCCATTACTGAAACAAAATACCTGAGACCATCAACATTAAAAAGGAAAAGTTTATTTTGACTTTCAGTTCAGCCATGTTGCT
>VMDO01031032.1:0-20566 GCA_007922755.1 Pedetes capensis
TATATATATATAATATATATATATATAAAATATATATATATTTAAATATGTTAGGTGGGTGTTAGGTGCCATGTAGTCAGGTCTGACTCAGTGATTCTTTGTATAATAGAATGATTATATATTATATCCCTCCTCCATAATGGCCATATCCCTATCCCTAGAGTTGGTTTGACTGAACTTCATTAGTGTTCAACTTGCTTTCTGAGCTTAGTTGCCATTCATATATGGATCTATGCATTAAAAACTTTGAAGTCCTTGTTCATGATATCTGTATAGTTCTATTTGAAGTAAATCAAATCAGACCAATCTCAGGGGAGTTTATAGAATTCTTGTTTGTGTCTGTGAGGTATCCTCTAGCACTCTCCTTCCACAATTTACTTTCATCTTAACATCCGTACTAAATATAATTAAGATGAATGTGTAGCATTTTATAGTATTAAATTGTTTCACAGTATTGTTTTATAATCATTGTGTTTAATATCAATTACTATATCCCTCATTTTGCAACTAAAGAAAACGAAGTGTAATAATTCACCAGACTTACCCGTAATCTGTGCCAGAACCAGGACCAGAACTCAAAACTTATTCTAAGTCTCACCATCTTTGAAGTACTTTCAAGAGTTCTCACTTCAATTACCACACTAGATCTCAATGTTATCTTCCTGGCTATGACCACAATCTGACCAAATACTTATATAGGGACTGCCTCCTCAATGAATGATGGCAAAGCTGAGTTTTGGTTTGAAGTGAGGTATGTGGAGGGGAAGAAGAGAGAAAAGCCAAGAAATTTTGTTTCATGAAGTCCTTTCTCATCAATTAGTCCACTCATTATTAAAAGAACAATGTTGATTGTCCATAAACTATGTGGCAGGCTCTTTACAAACTGCCAGTGAATAAGAGAAGTCACTTGACTTTATTCTCCCTGTGTTCTCTTAGTCTTTGTGGTGGTTTCTTTCCATACTTTCAGACTCCTCTGTTCCTGACCACCATAAGCTTTTCTCATCCTCACACTGGAACCTATGAAAATTAGGTTATAAGATGGCATTTCAGAAACAAAAGAAGAGATTTAGAGATACAAGAGATAGTTTTAGAAGAGAAGCATGATAAGTAATATAGCAACTCACAAATGTGCTAACATACATTTGGAGATTAACCAAAGTATCAAAAAACTGGTCACTGTAAGAAGCATGCCTGTAATCTCATCTACTAGGGAGGCTGAGATAGGAGATGAGTTCAAGGCCACAGGCAGCCTGTACAATTTAGCAAGACCCTGTCTCAGCATAAAAAATTTAAAAAGGAGGCTGAGGGTGCAGCTCAGTTATAGAGTACTTGCCTAACATGAGTAAGGTCCTCAATTCAACCTCTTACTAGTGAAAAAGAAAGAAATATTGATAGACATGGAAAGGATATACAAAAATGGAAAATACAATTAATAATTGAGGACTAAAAAGTAAATAGCATCATAATCAATAATTATAAAATATACCTTATTTTTAAATATAAGTGGAATCATGATGTCTTTGATGATATGCAAGGCTACCAAATAAGTCCCCACATTTAAAGGATTAAAATAATTCCAAGTGTAGTCTCTCACAACAAATGAATTAAGCCAAAAATCAGTTAAAAGTAAATAACTAAATCCTCTTGATATTTGGAAATTAAGAGACATATTTCTAAAACTCCACTGGTCAATGAAAAAGGCATAATGCAAATTAGAGAAGAAATTATGATAATGAAAATCTAATGTGTCAAAATTTGTAGGATATAGCTTGCAATAATAAATAATTTATTGACTTTCAGCTCCAAATCTACCCTCTTGCTTTGCTGGACTTTGTAAGCATTTCTCTTTGGTCAGCTGCAGTAGATCAAATTTTGTCAGTAGAGGTATCAGGAGGGGCACTGCAGAAAATAGAAACCTCTTCCTGGTTCCAGTCTGTTTCTTTTCCTGAGTGAAAGCTATCTCAGCACAGGATACCAAAGGCCCTAAACCCCAGTGAGTCTGGTAATGTGATACCTCCTCATGCACAGCTTCTCCAAGCACCCTAGGCAGTTCATTCCAAGCACATCACTCCTGCAGGTAGCTTCTGCATAAACCTCCTATAAGCAGTTTCCCCTGGCAACCTAGAAGGCAGCTTCCACATGAATGCCAACAATCTAACACCTCAGTCTACTACTACCCAATGAGCCATGGATATGCTGTCTCTAATGAAATTTGGATCACACTGTAAGGAGCAAGACTGTGGGGATGCTTTCCCAGATTATTTCATTGAGTATATCATCTCAGTCCTTGAAAACAGTAATTACTCCCTATATTTGCTATTTTTACATTCATTTGTTGTTGTTAGATGCTGTCGAGTCGGTATCTGACTCATAGAGACCCTACATACAACAAGGGAAACACTATTGTCAGTGTTTCTCTGCTGTACATAAGGTTTTCAATGGTGGATTGATTTTTGGGAGTGGGTTGCCAGATCCGTTTCCCAAGCCTACAGCACCTGGAGCTCCTAGGCGGTCTCCCATCCAAGTACTAACCAGGCCCGACCCTACTTAGCTTCTGAGATCTGAGGGGATCAGATGCCACAGGGCTAGGGCTGCAGGCATTAGAGTTCTCTTTATGACTTGTTATGTAATTCTTTTTTATTCTGAACAATTTTACAATAAAATTCTGTGCAAATTGCTATGGAGGTTTTGTCTCCTGGTAGAAATTTGACAAATACGCAGATGAAACAGTGCTTTCAGGAAAATTTGTAACCTTCATTGCATATGTTAGAAAAGAAGACAAGTCGAAAATGAAGAATCTGAATAATTATCCCAAATAATATATAGTAGTACAAATATAATAAGGTTTTGGCACCAAGTTTATTAAAGGGCTTAGTTTAAATTTGAAAATCAGTTTAATGTACACTAGAAAAATATGAAAAATGTAAAATAATATTAATGGATGGATGGAAAACATTTGAGAATATTCAACATCCATTTGTGATAAAATATTCTTAGCAAAGTAGGATGAATACGGTGATTAAATGTGATAAACAGTAGCCATTAAAATAAAACTCTATGGAAAATACTGAAACTTTCAGAAACATCTAACAAGAATCAGAATGAGGCAAGGAGGACAACTGGCCAGTAGTATAATAACAGACAAAATACCCTCTATAAAAGCAAAGTTTGGGAAATTGGAATATAGTCACATTAAAAACATGTACTTACCAAACAACATCACTTAGGGAATGAGGTAAAGAATTTGTTGCACATATAGGCAGCAAAGACCTGTCTAGAATATAAAAAGGACTTTTACAAATCATTATGTGATGGACAATATAATCAAAAAATGAGGAAAAGTTATACACAAGCACTTCACAAAGGAGAATATCCATAGGCCAATAAATAAAAAGAATGCTTAATATCATGAGTCATCAGGGAAATGCAACTTAAAAAACTTAATGGAACATAATTTATATCTACCAAAATAGCTAAAGTGAATGAAAGAGACCTTATGAAGTACTGGAAGGATGTGTAACAATTGGAACTGTGATTGGGAGTACAAATTCATTTAACCACTCTGGAACACTTTTTAGTAGAATTTACTTAAGTTGAACATATCCACGTCCTATCATCCAGAAATTTTACTCCTATGAGTATACCTACCAGACACGTATAGCTATGGACACTAAAAGATAGGTCTAAAAATATTAATGAAAACATAGTTCGTGATAGTCCTAAACTAAAAATACCAATGTTAATCAGCAGTTGTTTGTTAGGTGCAGTCAAGCCAGGTCCGACTCATAGGGACCCTATGTATAACAGAATGAAACACTACCTGATATGTTGCCATGCCTGGCACTATGCCAGTGATTCTCTGCTGTTCACAGGGTTTTTGGTGGCTAATTGTTTTGGGAGTGGGCTGCTAGATCCTTCTATCATCAGCAGTAGAATGGAAACATCATTTATGTTAGAAGTAACAAACTGCTGTACATATAAGTATGTTGTTGTTGTTGTTACGTGCCGTCCAGTTGATATCCGACTCATGTAGACCCAGTGTACAACAGGCGAAACACTATGGTCAGTGCTTCTCTGCTGTTGATAGGGTTTCAATGGCGGATTGACTTTTGGGAGTGGGTTGCCGGGTCCTTCACCCAACACATAAGTATAGATCAATCTTATAAAGCGAGCATTGTGCAAAACAAAAATGAGACACAAAAGAGTCCATACCAAATGATCTCATTTATCTAAAAGTAAAACTTGTTTGTAGTACCTCCAGGGGTCCGGTGGCACACGCCTGTAATCCCAGCGGTTTGGGAGGCGGAGGTAGGAGGATCCCAAGTTAGAAACCAGAGGCAGTGTGCGAAATTTAGCGAGATCCTGTCTCAAAAAGTAAAAAAAAATGGGCTGGGGGTGCAGCTCAGTGGTCCAGCACTTGCAGAGCATGCAAGCGCAAGGCCCTGGGTCCAACCCCCAGTACCACAAAGAAAAAAAAAACTTGTTTGTAGTATGAGAGATTGGTATACTAGTTATTCTTGGGGGTGAGAACTGAGTACTTCCTGTAGAGGTACATGTGAGAAATTTGTGGTTTGTGGTCATGTTATATTCCATTACCTGGGAGTGGTCAAATGAGTGCATTCATTCTATCTATCAATATCCATCAATCCATTACACAATGTTTTGCATTGTGGAATGCAAAGCTCAACCTATAAAATGTTCATTAAAAATATAAAAATGATATTATTAAAGAAGTTTTATAGAGAAGAACACAGGGAAGAAGAAATGGCCTAATGGAAGACTTAATAAAGGATATAGTTATGGTTTGAATGTGAAGTGTACCCCACAGGTTCAGGTGTTTGAACGCTTGGTCCTCAGCTCATGGTGCTATTTTGGGAAGTTGTGGAAAATAGTAGGTCGTGGGGCCTGCCTGGAAGAAATGAGTCACTGGGGTGGGACTTTGAAGGTTATGCCTGGCCTCTGGGTACTGTAACTCTCTCTGCTTCCTGTTTGCCATGATGTGAACTGCTGTCTTTAGCTACACATTCCCATTGGCATGATGTCTGGCCCAACCATATGAATCAAAAGATTGAGAAATGAATCCACTGAAATTATGAGCCAAAATAAATCTTTCCTTCTTTAAATTGTTTCAGTCAGGAATTTTGGTCACAGAGATATGAAAGTAAATAATGCAGATACGAGTATTTAATCTTAGAGAAAATAAAAAGTGTGACGAAATTGAGGAATCATAGAATTTAAGAGGGAAACATGAGGATGAAATAGACAGTAATTTCAGGTGTGATAGAGTTCCAAATAAGTAAGATTGCCTAGTTGGGTTATTAGGTAGATATAGGTAAACTTGGTGAACATAGTTTCTGTAGAACATTGTAGACTGAAATAAAATTTCAAGGTTAAGGAGGTAAGAAGGGAATGGGAGCTGAGGAATTAGAGGTAGGGAATGTTAGTTGATCTTTCAGGAAGTACAGCTGCAAAGGAAAAGAGAGAGATAGGAAACTGCCTAGAGACACACTATTGTCTTGGGAAATTGTTTTCAGGATTAAAGCTATCTAAATTGCAAGAGCAGCAACTGAAGGCATGTAGGAATTACTGATGGAGTATGGCACTAGATAATTGATTTAAGAATGAACTTGGAAGTGTTGGTCACGAAAAGAAATTGTATCTAAATTTCTCATAGTCAAGGAAATTAATTCTCTCTGCATGCGTATGTGTGTGTTCGTGAAGGGGGAGAATATATATGGTTATATACTTACAAATGGGACTTACTAAGAGAATGAGGCAAATTGCACCTGATAGCTTCAATTTTATGCAATAAATTAAAATATTCTGATTAAAGAGAATGGAGGGAATTGACTTCAGGTGTACTGCATTATTAAGGATGCTATACTCCACATCTACACAAAGTTTTCTTGATTAAATGGACTGGAATTTAGTGTTTCTTCTCCTAATCTGCTACTTTTTGGAATTTAATTCTCATCTAGATTTATCTACTCTTAATTCCAACTTGATGTTCCTACAAATATAACACTACCTCTGAGCAGCATCTCAACAGGAATCTTTGCTGATTTTTGCCCTTTAAAACTTACATGACCTCCCAAGCACCTTCCTCTTACAGCATCACTAGTTTGCCTCTGATTATCTGCTCTTTACCTTTGTCACAAACCATGAGCAGATGGATTTTACATTACATTCAGCACTTTTTATATCTGTAGACTCAATAATTAGCTTAGCTTTCCCCCCTAGAAATATAAGCAGTATGTAGAAGTGATCTAAATTAACATTTCAAATTTTAAAAAGCTCAAAGGGAATGTATGAGCATAGTTATGTTTTTAATAAAATAAAAACAACAAAAAGCATGTCTTCTGAACCAAAGAAAGTCAGGTTTGTATATGTCTCTTTGTACATGAAAAAACAATTATCTCTATTAATTTGGGGAAACTTTTAATACACATGGAAGAAGATGGAATTATAAGAAATTTAGATATAAACTGACCTTTTTGTTAAAATCAAAAAAGATGGTTTGGGCTTTAATTTTAAATCTTGGGAGGAAGAACAGTCATAAAAGTTTATTTTAGTCTAGTTTAATAAATTTAATTTGCACAGGTCTATTTGAAGGTAGTGAAAGCTTACTAAGAAAGTTAACAGTTGCCCCTGCATTATAATTCACAAAGAGATACCTAAACCCAAGCTGGCCAGTTATTAAACTATATAATACTATGTCCACATTTAAAAATCTATTATACAACCCTGCTTGGTTGGGATAATTCTCATTGTAAGAAAATTCTCCTTTCATGTGTAGCCAATACCTTTAAAAACTTGCAAAGGCTAATTTTTACTGGTTATGTTAACCATTATTTTTCTTAGGTTTTTAATGTGCTTGAAAATCTGGCTTTAACTTACCTATTGGTGAGCACACAAATCAAGTCAGTTTTCTCTCATATGTTGTGCCCCTTTCTATTTATTTGTCATTAGTTATGCCTGTCACACACTGTAGAATGCTTCCCTTAATACTACACTTATCTAAATCTTTGCATCGTGAAATTGTAAGCTGAAAATCCATAACTGCATTGATAATTGCCTAAATCACCTCAAAAATCAATCTAAAAGTACTCAGGACTTACCTACACTTAGAGACTTCAAATCACAATTTTTAGTCTTCAAATATTCCATTTAAGATTAATCTATTGAACTTTTTGCTTGTATGAAACATTGGGCTATTCTTTTGGACAATCCAAAAAATATAATTAGGTAAGATCTTTGATTTCATTTAATTTTATTTTTTTCAACATTTCAATATTTACTATCTATATTAATCCTGTTTTCCAAAATTAATTTTAATTTTTGTGAAATTTGAATCAATATTTTGCCCAGAATTTTAGAGTACTCAGGATAATGCTGTGTATTAAATAAATGTTCTGCAGATGCTTCTTTGCTTCTTGGCTGGCTGATTGATTGCTTCATTACATTCAGTGTCAGAGTTTGATTGGAAGAGCCACTTTTGTCCACATCTTTAGCAACAACAGGCAGCAAGTTAACATAAATATCTCTCCTAGCTATTCATGGCTACAAAGATTTCATTCACTTGGAACATAAATGCATTCAGTGTTCACATCAATGCCTTTTACTTTATTGAGTGTCCTAAGATAAAATTAAATCAATTAGGAGGGCTATTATATGCAGAATCTCTTCCTAGGTATAGAATATTTCTAGAAATATTTTCTTAATATTTTATCCATCTTCATTTTTACAGGCTTATGAAAATACTCTGAACAGTAAGTTATTCATTTTAATTTCATGAGTATCATTTTTAAGAAATTCCACACAAAGTATTAGACCTTAAAAGCTTTATGTTAAAGTAAGATTGACTCATTTACGAGTCAGAATAGAAGAGAGAAGAACGAAGTGAGAAAAGCAGGAAGTATAGGCCAGCAAAATCCAATTTCCTCCAGTAAATTACTGTTGCAGATAACAGCAAACAGGTCATTTAAACAGACTAGATGAGTCATTTATCCATTGTTCAGAGTTCACAAAATTTATTGCGCTGTAGGAACATCCTGGTTATTGACACAATTTAGTGTGCATGCCATTTATCAAGAACTTACTAGTTTAAGGAACTAGTTTAGAGACTTCTTCCAAAGTCAGTAATGAGAAGAAAATGTAGAGGGAGAAGTGAAGGAATCACCTAAACATGTTTTCGATAGGCTCCATCAGTCAGAGAACCTATTTCAATAAGGTATTTTCTAAGGATTGTGGGAAATATGCAGTGCCATATATAAATTGTCAGAGTTTTTAAAATATGCATAACTTTCTCATATCATTTTATTTGTGTGAATATTTTGCCTCTCTGACTTTATCATAATTTTTTTTGTGAATAGTGAACTTCTCATATCCCAATTTTATTCCTAAGAATGTTGATAACAGAAGACAGGCTTAGCAAATACATACTTAAGGACTAAGAAGGAAAACAAACTCCTGACTGAAATTTCTGTTCTAACTAACTTTGTGAAAATCATTATCAACCTAGACCACAAAGAATTTTTCCCATAAGGGCCAGATAGTAAACATGTCAGGCTTTGTGGGCCAGAGAGTCTACATGGCAGCTAGTCAACTCTGCCATTCTTGTACAGTAGCAGTAAAAGGCAATAGGTAAACTAGTGGTATGGCTGTGTTCCAATAAAACTTTATTTATAAAAGCAGGCTGCCCTTGGAATACATAGTCTACCAACTTCTTCCCTAGCTCTTCTTTGAATTTTAAAAAATTTCTCTGTAATGGGAGATATTTGTGAGGTATTATATAATCAATTCTCCTACATGCCTGTCAGCTTGTCGTGCTGTGGGGGCTTGTGTGTTGCTGTGAAATTGAAAGCAATGCCACCAGTATTTCAGATAGCAGCAGGGACAACCATGGTGGACAGGTTTCACCTGAGCAACCAGACTAAGACTACAGGCCATGGTGAAGGACCATGAAACAACTAGCTATTGAAAACCCTATGAAGAGCACAGAAGCACTGGTAAATATAGTGTCAGAGAATGAGCCCCCATCCCCTCAAGGCTAGAAGGTATTCAAGATGACTAGAGAAGAGTTACCTCCTCAAAGTAGAGTCAACCTTATTGACAGGAGTAGATTAAAACCTCTGGGACCTCCTTTTGCTGATGTCACATGACTCAAAATGGGAAACATAGTGTCTGCAACGCTGGGCTTAAACATGAAAAGATCATGTGCAATGCACAGTGTTGGGTAGTGTTTTATTCTGTTGTACACAGGATTGCTATGAGATCCCACTGGACAGAACCTAACAACAACAAAACAATTGTCTTTAAAATAGGAACCCAGTTCCAAACTGTGTTGTATAAAATGAGACTAGTTAACTGCTCAGTAAATTCTATGGTGTGACTGAGGAAAGGAGAACCACACTGAATATCTACTAAAGCAACATGCCATATTATATAAATTTTCTTGTTTAGAATAATTCATACAAGTCATAGAATTAACTATATAAATGGATCATTTTGCTAAACAATTAGCAGAAATTAGTTATCTAATTAGTTTATTGGCACCCATTATTACAGAAAGAAAAAACTAAAAGCATGAATAAAATAGACACTAACATACATATAGGATCTATTTTATTCAGACTTAGAGCATATATGTATGTTATAGGATCTATTTTATGATATACATATATCTATTTGTACAGATTTATACATAATATTTATTATTACAGTTTTCATATTAATTGTTGTTGCTAGATGCCATTGATTCAGTGTCCGACTCATAGTGACCCAAGAACAACAGGCAAAACTGTATTGTTAGGTCTTCTCTGCTTTTCATAGGATTTTCAATAACTGATTGTTATTTGGGGATGTGTTGCTGAGTCCTTCTCCCTAGCCTAGAGCACATGGTGTTCCCAGGCAGTCTCCTATCCAAGTACTAACCAGGCCTGAACTTGCTTAACTTTGAGATAAGATGGGACCAGACATTGCTGGTGTAATATTAATTATATGTACTGTATTTCTGTGTATATATATTTGCTGTTGTTGTTAAAAGCACAATTACATAAAACAGTGTAATGAGTTAAGGAACACATTAAAAAGAATTATTTAAATATTTTATTGCACTTCAGACATTGAGAGATTAAGCACACAATAATGGTATTATAAGTCTTATTTAATAATGAAAGTATTTTATGAACTAGTAAGTAAAAAGTCATTGTATCAAAAACTAGCATAAACTATCCCATATTTTAATATCATGTATGATTTATTCTTAAAATTTTTTAAAGGATGTTCGTTTACTCAACTCACTCAATGTTAAAAGTTACCTCTACATTATGGCATTGTTGTAATTCATTTTCACTTGTTAGTCTTCAGAAACTACACCTTTTTATAAGATCAACTAAGCTTGCCTCCAGCTGTCTTCATTTAATAGGCTGTATAGGAAGAAAGCTCTTTGAAATGAAGGAAGAGAAAGTTACTTCAGGTGCTGTCATGTCTACAAGCTCCACTGACAAAGACTGGTTTTGTTCCAGTTGGTCAAAGAGATCCAGTGTAAAGCAAAGGGCAATTCCTTCTGGAGTTGGCTGAGGAGAGCTGGAAGGTAAGTCAAAGGAGACTGCTATTAGACCTGGTACTGTCATAGTTTTGTTCTAACTGCCATATAGATAAAGAAAAGCAGGGGATCAAGAGAAATTTTATGATGGAAACAGCACTGAAGAGCAGATAGAATTGACAATGCAGGAGAAAGAATACATAGGAGAGCAAATCCTTAATTAAGAGAAGGTGTAGGTTCAAATAACCTGGTTGGAAAGAATGACTGAGGTTAGAAGAGTAGATGTCATGGCAACTAGAGGGAAAGCTAAGTACCTGAATACAGATATTGTCAGTTGGTTGCAGACATAGAGGATGGAGTGGGGGGGGGGAGAATAAAGCATACCCTTTTCAATTTCTTCAAAGATTCCTATTGTTGTTGTTGTTAGGTGCCATGAAGTTGTGTCTGACTCATAGAAACCCTATGTACAACAGGTGGTGAAATAGTATTTTCAGTGTTTCTCTGCTATTCATAGGGTTTTCAATGGCTGGTTGTTATTTGGGAGTGTGTTGCCATGTCCTTCTCCCAAGCCTACAGCACCTAGTTTTAGCAGGCAGTCTTCTATCCAAGTACTAACCAGGCCTGACCCCACTTAGCTTCAGAGATCTGACAGGATCAGATGCCACAGTGGTAAGGCAGCAGGCAACACAGTATTAGTCATCTTAAAAAGAAATTGAGAAATCCATCTGAGCAATTTATATAGGAATGTAAAAAGCTAACAATAGCTTGGGAAATCATCAAAAGATTTTCAAAAATAGATATTTGTAATAAGATATTATAATTTCCATTCTATTCTAATTAAGATTTTGACGATTTTGGCCAGAGAAGTCAGATATACAAATGGCACAGAACAGAGAGGCCAGAAACTCACATAGGTAAAACAAACAAACAAATCACACCAATGCAGAGAAGGTACCCTTGTCTATAAATGGTACTGTGTCAATTAAATATCTATAAGGAAAAAATTAAGTCTTGAATTACCATCTCATATTGAACAACTAATTCAATTGTAGATGCATGGTAAGTATAAATATAAAATTTAAGATAATAAAGACATCTAAATATCAACCCAATAATGAATGGATAAAGAAAATATGATATATTTATATGACTAAATATTACTTGCCCATAAATAGAACAAAATGATGTGCATACTATAAAACACACATGAACTTTGGAAACATGATGCTTAAATGAAAGAAGACTGTAACAAGTTAAATATATTATTTGATTCCATTTTTATTAAATGTCCAGAATACGCAAACATACAGTGCAAGGAGAAATTGGGAGGAAATTGGCAAAAACCCCAAAACGGGGAAAATGGCTAAATCTACGGAAAATGAAGATAACTTGGTTGGACCTTTGTACAAAACCCTTCACAAATCCTCCAAACCTGATTGGACCATTGGACTTAAAGCTGATTGGCTCAGGCCATTCTGTGGATGAGCTATATAAGGAGCTGCACTGCAGTAGCTCAACCCTTTTTCACCAGGACCATCCACTAAGCAAGACCTTTTCCCCTTTTTTGGCCCGGACCTTCGACCAACAAGGAAAGACCCCATTCCCGCCTGGATCACTGATGAGGAAACAGTTTTCCCGCTCTCTTACCCAGAACTTCGGTGAGGAAAGAACACTCTCCTGCCATGACCATCAACAAGGAAAGAACCCACTCTCTATCTGATCACCAGGAAGCAAGAACTATCTCCTCATGACCACCAAGACCACCAATACAGGTGTTTACCCCTGGAAGGCAAAAGCACCAGAGGCTTTTCCTTTCTCCCATCTCCACCAGCGTCCCGAGGGCCACAGGAGTCTGCACCCCTCACCCGAGGGTCCTGAGTGAATTGTGTTTAGTATCTGTGTGTGGTGGCAGCGCCGCCCAACAGAACATCCAGGCCAGAACAGGAGGCGCATGCCCTATAATATAGAATCATAAGGTAAGTTAATGGATACTTGGGGCTTGGTGGTGTAGGGAGTTAGGGAACTGATAACCAGAAGCTATAGAGTTTCATGTAGATCTGGTAAAAATATTCTATGACTTGACAGTGATCCTGAGTACCTGTATTTGTGAATATATTACATCTACTATATCATATTCTTAAATGTAAAGAAGTGTTAATTGTACTTTAAACTATTAAATGCATAGAGTATATGGATGAGAATTTTATCTCAGCAAAGCCATTTTTAATAAAAAAATGAAAACTTTTAGAATGTAGTAAACAAGGATTTCAAAATTTCATGGCTTCAAGTTATAGACAGTACAAAAAACACACCAACCAAAGGAAAAAACATGATAAATGGAACTATTTAAAAATTATAATTAAATCAATATATGCCATTAAAAGAGTGAAATCTATAAAATGTATATGTATAAAATAATCAGGCTCATATGAAGAATTCTCAGAATCATAACCAAAAGTCAGTTTGATGATATAATGGGGCAATTGGTAGATCTTTAATAAAAAGGATATCCAAATTGCCAATAAAATTGTGGAAAGATACTCTTCATCATTGGTGGTTGTTGTTAGGTGCCATTGAGTCAGTATCTGACTCATAGCGACCCTCATAGGGTTTTCAATGGCTGACTGTTTCGGGATTGCCTCGGGAGTGGATTGCCAGGTCGTTCTTCCATTTTTTGCAGTGCTGGGAATTGAATTTGGGACCTCACAGACTGCCGCACAGTGCTCTACTAACTGAGCTAAATCCCAACCCACTCTTCATCATTAGTGAAAAAGAAAATACAAGTTAAAGGCACATTATAATACCACTACATACTTATCTTTTATATGCCTGCAGCCATAGCTCTGTGGCATTGATCCTGTCAGATCTTGGAAGCTAAGCAGGGTGGGCCTGGTTAGTACTTGGATGGGACACCACCTGGGAACACCAAGTACTGTTGGCTTGGGAGAAGGACCTGGCAAAACACTCCCAAAAAATTAATTTGCCATTGAAAACCCTATGAACAGTAGAAAGACACTGCCATAAGTGTTCCACCTATTGTATGCAGAGTCACTATGAATCAGATACCAACTTGACGGCACCTAACAACAACAACAACATACTTACCAGAAGAGCTACAATTTTAAAATGCTTTAAATATCAAATATTTATAGGAATATTCAGAACTCTGATATATTATCTCTGTGCTTATATTATCTCTGTTGCTTATCTTCATAGTTCATGGTTGTTATTGTTAGGTACCATTGGATTATATCTCACTCGTAGTAACCCGAAGGACAACAGAACAAAACACTACTCAATACTGTGCCATGAAAATGATTTTTTTATGTTTGAGCTTAATGTTGCACCTAGTATATTTCTTCTCATTTTGAGTCATGACACATCAGCAAAAGGAGGTCCCAGGGCCTCTATTCCATTCTGATCATCAAAGTCAATCCTACTTGGAGGAAGCAAACCCTCCTCAGTTGTTTCTTGAATGCCTTCCAGCCTGGGGGCTTATTTTCAGGGACCGTTTCTGACAGTGCTTCTCTGCTATTCATAAGGTTTTTAGTGGTTAATTGTTTTGGGAGTGGGCTGCCTAGTCCTTCTCCCTAGTCTGTCTTAGTCTGGATAATCTGTTTAAACTTATCCATCATGGGTGGTCCTGCTAGCTTCTGAAATACCAGGGGCAGAGCTTTCAGCATCACGGCAACATGCAAATGCCCACAGCATGAAAAGCTGACAGACACATGGAGGATTCACATTTTTTGAGTCAATAATTCCACTCCTATGTATATACTCAATAAAAAGTACATATATAAATAGTGTACAAAAACCTTTATAGTAGCACCATTTATATTATTCTAATGCTAGGAACACCTAACATCTATTAAGTGTACACTTATTAAAATAAAATGTGGTATCCTTATAAAATGTACTACTATAAAGCATGGGAGAAGGACCTGGCAACCCCCTCCCAAAAATCAACCTGCCATTGAAAACCCTAAGAACAGCAGAGAAGCACTGACATTAGTGTTTCACCTATTGTACACAGGGTCACTATGAGTCGGATACTGACTCGACTGCACCTAGCAACAACTATAAAGCTAGGAGAATGGATGATAACCTACTGTATCCATTAACATGTATGGACATCATCCACATAGTAAATGAAAAGAGTTACTCACGAAAGAAAAATCCAGGTATGAAAGTACATGTTTTGTATCTTTCCATTTAAAGCAAATTTCAATAGTAGTTTAAATGGAATATTTATGATAGAATTTTAGCTAATGATTACTCATGAGAGAAATAGAGAAGGGAGTGTTAAAAACTAAACAGGGTGAAAGACTTCAGGATATGCCACCCCAAAATATGCTATTTGAGCAGAATTTTTATTTTAAGCTGAAGGCAATTGCAAAACAACATATATAGGAAGAATTCTCTGCTCTCCATTCTGCCCAAAGGCAGAGTATTAGATTTCCTTTTGTAAAGGTAACATTCTTCTCATTTCTAAAGATATTTCCTAAGAAAGATAACTATTTATTTGTATAACAGTTCTATTAAAGAAACCTTTTCTACCATACATTTCCTAGCCATTTTTTCACAATAAATGTCCGCTAAGAGCTCAATTCTCCTTCATTTAGTCACTTTCCCACAATTTATCACCCTTTGTTAAGAAGGTATATAGGCCTAAAATTCCAATCGCCCTTTGAATAACTCATTGTATTATTTCATTTGGCTGCTCTAACAAAATACCTTAGACATGCTAGTTGATAAACAATAGAATTTTTTTGTTCATATTTCCAGGGTCTGGGAAGTCCAATACCAAGATACCATCAAACTCAGCATCTAGTGAGAACTTGTTCCTCATACATGGTACTGTCTCTATTCTTTCAAAGGCAGAAGAGGGAAGATCATTCCCTTCAACCCCTTTTATAATGTCATGAATCTCATTCATGAAGGCAGAGCCCTAATGATATAATCAACTCTCCAAAGCTTCATCTTTTAACACTATCTCTTTGAGAATTAGTTCCAACATATGAACTCTGGAGGGAAGCCAAGGTTTATATCTTACCACTCATCACTGCATTTCCCCATGTTTATGCACACTATGCATGTAATAAACTCTGTCTTTTCATTCTTATGTTAATTTGTCTTTTGTCAGTTTAATTAGCATGCACCAAGTGTATAAGATAAAAGGGTAGAGAGAAAGATTTTTGTTTTAACCTTCCCTACAGGGAATCAGAAGATTTTCCAGGGTTATTTATTTATTTGGTCTTAGAGGTGGTTACACAGTGTGTTCATTTAGAGAAAATTCATGGAGCTGTATACATATGACATTGTGTGTAGTTTACTTTAATAAAAGCTTATTTGAAACATGAAAGAGAGAAATGTCAAGGGACATCCAGGTAGGAAATAGTATAAAGACAACGGGGCAAAAGAGCACCAGCTCTATCCAGAAACAGGGAACATAGTTCAACTGAAACTAAATATTTTTAACATCCATTATTACCACAGAAGAAAAAATGAAAAGAGTTACTTTAAAAATATTTCATCTTTCTGATAATAAATTGGCCAGAGGAATTTCTACCAAGGAGGCTCTTAAACAATTATTCTTGGGTTATTCTTGGAATACCTAGAACAATATGTAAGCAGGGAAGTACAAATCTACCCACAATTTACATTTTTATCTTTAGCTATAAGCTTCACATGTGTGAGCTCTTCCTATGGGACTTGAGATGTAAATAGGGGGTAAAGTTTCTGTAGTTTACTGGTAAAAACTTATATAATAGAGGCAAAATGTCCTACTGAGCTAAAGATAAATAATTTTCTAACATTAAAATTACAAGTTTCCCTACGCTAAAAAGGGCAGATGTGAAGGAGAGGGCTTGGGAGAGAAAATGATTAAACAGTCTTCTATAACAAAAAAAATGAGCCTAGAATTCAGTAGAAATTTTAATCACAGAACCAGGCCAATAAGGAGACTGAGTTGCCTTGCCCCCAACCTCAAGGGGAAGTTACTATTACACCAGCCTTGAGGTAGACACTTTTTGATATGAACAAGCATTTGATAAAGAAATAACCACCTTTTCATTATTCTTAGCTTGTTTGTAGTTGATATTTAAAATAGAAGTTCCACTGAATTGATGCTTTCACTTATTCCTAGTTCAAACTCCTTTCCAGATTTCTACATGCTTCAGCAGGGTTGCCTATATTATATACACCAATTAAAATTAGGGATAGTAAATTTTCCATGCTGGGATTTAGCTCAGTTGGTAGAGCGCTGCGCTGCAGTCTCTGAGGTCCCGAGTTCAATTCCCAGTGCCACAAAAATGGGAGAAGGACCTGGCAATCCACTCCCAAGGCAATCCCGAAACAGTCTGCCATTGAAAACCCTATGAGGGTCGCTATGAGTCGAATACCGACTCGACAGCACCTAACAACAACAACAACAAATTTTCCATAAGTTCTGTGTGGTCTTATGCCTATACATCTGTGTAATGGATGATTACAATGATAATGATATGTGTTTCTGACCTACTGCAGTCTGTATGCTCCTTGTGCTCATTCTTCCCAGATGCAGAATTTCCTCAGGAAGCTAACTGATGTCTTAAAACTCTTTAAGTCTTACATTGTTTTCTTTTTTCCTACTATATCCCTTGTAGTAGGAATTGCCAGGCCTGTCTCTGTATGTGTCCTCTACTTCCTACATAGTAAGAGAACTCCTAATTTTAGACTACACCTACAGCCATAGTACTGTGGCCTCCAATCCCATCAGATCTTGGAAGCTAAGCAGGATTGGGCCTGGTTGGTACTTGGATGGGAGACCACCTGGGATTACCAGATACTGTGGGCTTGGGAGAAGGACCTGGCAACCCACTCCCAAAAATCAGTCTGCCATCGAAAACCCTATGAATAGCAGGGAAGCACTGACAATAGTGTTTCACCTGTTGTACATGGTGTTGCTATGAGTTGGATAGCAACTCGAGGACACCTAACAACAACAACAATAACAATTTTGACTAGCCAATATCTTCCCAGGAAGATGCTACTATACTCCCCAGCCTCTTTTGTAGTTCTTTGTGTCATGTTGATGAATTGTGCCAATGAGATTTAAGTAGAAACATTATGTCCAAATTCTAGAGAGTATCCCTGAAATAAGATGTTATACTTTAGTTCTTTTGTCTTTTCTGCTGCTGGACTATACAAATAATGGATTTTGAGAAAGGAATCACTATGCTAACTATTGCAGAGAAATAAATAAGAAGGCACTTGGGTGCCTGCAGACTTGAGTTGAAAAGAAAATGCATTCTCTTTATTTAACCCCCTGGTATGTTTTTTTTTTTTTCTGGTATGTTGAACCCAGAGCCTCACACATGCATTGCAAATATTCTAATACTGGGCTGCATGCCAAGCTCAATTTTTTATATTTTTGTTTTTAGATAGGGTCACATTAAGTTATACTGGCTCCCTCTGGCCCCAAACTCAGCCTCAGCCTCCCAGTCACCAGGATTAGAGATAAGCATGCCACTGCACCCAGATAACCCACTAGTATGTTGAAGGACCTGTCACTGACAGAAATGTAATAGTTGAGGCATTTCTGTTCCTTACAAGTTAGTATGTGACCTTTGGCAAGTTACTTAAGCTTTCACAGCCAGGTGTGGTGGCCTTCTCCAGTAATCCCAACAACTCGTGTGGACTGAGGCAAGAGGATTGTAAATTTGCATCCAGAGGCAGCCTGTGTAAATTAGTAAAACCCTGTCTCAAATTAAAAATAAATAAAAAATGGAGTATGGGTATAGCCTAGTGGTATAGCACCTGCCAAGTGTGTGCAAGGCCTTGGGTTCAACTTACAAATACTACCAAAAAAAAAAAAAAAAAAAAAAAAAAAAAAAAAAAAAAAAAAAAAAAAAAAAAAAAAGGAAAGAAAGAAAGAAAAAGAAAAGAAAAGAAAAATAAACCCCACACTTAATCTTTCAAAGACATTCTCTTTATGTGTGGAATGGCAGCTATATAATACCTATATTAGATGTTATTTTGTGTAATGTGTAAGGTTTTTCACACAAAAAAAGATTAGTTTACAGTCTAAGATGGTAAGCACTCAGGAAATTTTAGTTTCATTATTATTATCTCAAACTTTCTATAGCTTATATATACTTAAACTCAAGTTTAATTCTATTTCTTTATATTCATGATGATTACAAGTTCAACCCTTGATGTCTGTTTATAGCTGCCCATTTTGATAACCATGAGGACTTTAAGTTCATATCTGAAAACAAACTCACGACATTATTTTCAAATTGCTCTTTTCCTCAATTTTTTCATTTAAATGAATGCTACCATTGCCTTTGTAGTTGTACAAACAAAAGTATACCAATTTTGAGGGAAGGATATTTGTTATTCTTAAGTACTGTCTTCAAATGTCCCTGATCGTGTCTTTGTAAACTTTTCTATTTATTAACACTCCTCCTTTTCTCCTCTGTCTCTAGTTCAAGTACTCATCTCATTTGCTTTACTATAGGAATCTCATAATTGGCCTTCTTACCTAATATAGTATCAAGGAATCTTTTTCAGATGGGTATTTAATTAGGCCAGGATCCTGCTTAAAATCTTTTTCATAGCATGTTTTTGGATACAAATAAAATCCAAACTTCATACCCCAATCTACAAAATATATGATCTATTCCTACCTAACTTTCAGTTTTATTCTCCATCTCTTTCCCAATCAAACCCTCAAACTTCAACAATAAAAATAGCATGCATGGACTCACCCACTTTTCTGAGAACTTGACAGGAACTATCTTCATTAATCTGCTGGACAAATTTATGAAGAAGATACTACCAAGTTAGGAAAGCAAGGCATTAATGGGTCAGGAGCTTATTAGAGCTCTCATAATGAGCAAGTGACAGAACCAGGATTCCACCTTACACATACCCTACTTTCTTCACCTTGAGGATGAAGCTGCCCCTGGGCATCCTAAACCTGAAATCACTGGGAACTGTATTTGTTTCTTTTTCTTTACCCACAGTGTACCATTTTTTAATATGGTTCTCAGCCTCAGAAATGTCTTAAAATTTTCATTATTATGTGCCCTTGTCTGACCCCTCAGGAAGATTAGCCACACCCACTCATGTGCAGTGGGCTGGGATTTAGCTCAGTTGGTAGAGTGCTGCGCTGCAGTCTCTGAGGTCTGGAGTTCAATTCCCAGCACCGCAAAAATGGGAGAAGCACATGGCAATCCACTCCCAAGGCAATCCCGAAACAGTCAGCCACTGAAAACCTTGTGAGGGTCTCAATGAGTTGGAATCCAACTCGACGGCACCTAACAACAACAACAACAACAACTCATGTGCTATACAATTGCACATGGTCCATGCTTCTCACACAGAACTTACTCTCTGTTGTTGCTACTGTTTATCTTTCTTACCAGTTTATGAGCATAGCTGAGACTTGTGTCTTCAGTCATAAAATAGTGAACGGACATAGTATGTACTCTCTAAAAGTTTGCTGAACATATGAAGAACAAGAGATGTTATGAGTAGTAGAAAAACATCATCATAATGTTCACACATGCACATAAAACAAAACAAAAAATCTTTTCCTAGTAATTTATTTATACATATTGGTGGCATACAGAGTAATAAGTCAGTTGATATATCCATTATGCAACTATTAAATCAATTTTGCTTACACTTCCATCCCCCTAAATATTTTACAGAACAGAATAAATGAGAAGAAATGCAGGGATTTTAATTAACATGTAATGACAGTTATATGCAACCATGAGTTAAACCCTCATTGACTTTTTTCTTTCCTTTTTCTTCCTTTTTTTCATACAAAGAGTTGAATCCTGTATTTTGCATTTTTCTCCTCTTTACCCCTCTATGTTCCCCTCTATGCTCCCTCTCCTCTTCCCCATTTCCTCATCATCTACTTCCTCCCACAAGTTCCCTTCTCTCTCATATTGGGTCCAATTGTATTTTCCATTCTTAGATAAGTACAAGTATATATATATATATATATATATATATATATATATA
>VMDO01031033.1:0-20570 GCA_007922755.1 Pedetes capensis
TCTCTCTCTCTCTCTCTCTCTCTCTCTCTCTCCACAGAATAGATAATTTTATTTTCTCCAGATGGAAGGAAATTTCCATCCCTTTTAGCTTCCTATCATTGTCATTGTTCTGGGACAGTGCAAGTCAGTTGATTGCCAATGTCTGCACAAAGTTTTGCCTTACCTCCCTGCCACTTGCCACCTGTTGCCTACCACCACACAGATGAGATATTTGTGACCCATTTGTCATGGATGTATGAAAATGAGGGGCTGATGGACAGATTAATGGATTGAAATTACATATATGTCATTGACTCTGACCATGGTACCTAATAGGCTAGAGTTGGGGCTTTTATTCTTCCCTGGGAATCATTTTTAAGAACTCCTCCTCCTCTTCCTCTCCCTCCTCCTCCTCCTTCTCCTCCTCCTCCTCCTCCTCCTCCTTCTCCTATTTCTTCTTCTTTTGTATAGTGCCAAGGGTTGGACCCAGGGTCTCAAGCATGCTAGGCAAGTACTCTACTATTGATCTGCACTCCTACCATTTTTTATTTTATTTTGAGGTAGTGTCTCATGGGCTGCCATTGGCCTGGAACCTGTGATCCTCCTCTCTCAGCCTCCCAAGTAGCTGGGATTACAGGTATTTGTCATGGTGCCTGGCACCATTATTTAAATTATTTAATGTCAGATATGAAAGTTTGGGGTCACCTAGTCCAACCTAATGATGTTGCAAATGAGAGAAACAAAGCCACAATGGAGAATCACCTTCTCTAAGACCACAAACTTTCCTTAGCTTTGTAGACATTGGCCATCATCTTCTAAATTTTTCCACAAGTGAAAAGAGTCATGAAGTGAGCCAATTGGGAGGGAAAAACTATATGTTGTGTCTGAAATATGGCTTAGGGCTATTAATGTATGGAATAATTGAATGAGTAAATCTATTTCCATTTCTGGCAACTGATTCTAAATGCATACCTTACTAAGAATGAGCTATCCTCCCATTATTGTCAGGAAAGGTATGATGTGTCTGAGTATTCATTCTAGAAAGGGATGGTTTTTAATGATTCACTGATTTCTGCACTTAGAAAACCCTGACTGACAGGTTGATGTGGGCTTTAAAATCTTCTAAGAGCCATTTCATTTGATAAGATATTAAAATTTTCTTGGTTCTTTATTCACAGAGATGAAGATTGGTTCTATTGTCCTCTTTTGTGTCCTGCTATCTGCAGATTTTTTGAGAATCTAGCTTCTTTCTTTAGAAAATTATCTGCGTTCTCCAGATAAATGCAATCACAATGGCCATGCATGCATGTTTCTAAAGGACTTTTCTGGAGCAAGTGTATCTCTGTATAAGTAAAGCAAATATGGAAAAACTATTTACTTCTGATATTTTTTAGGCACTTTAATGTTGTAGGGATACAATTTATGTTCCATAACTCTGAAACTGCAACAAGGACAATTCACAGGAATAGGTATTTAGGATGAGACACTCTCTTCTCTGGAAACTTTTGAATAATTCTTCTTTACAAATACGATCAGTATGTATATGTTTTGAAATTAAGAATATGTCCATTTTGGAAATCAGACTTTTACAAATAATGGCCACTTTTGTTCACACAGTATAACTGAGTAGGTGCAGCATGGAGGCTGGAAAAGCAGGCTCGGCTGCAGTCTCATTTCCTATCTGTGTAACTTTGAGAAAGCAGACTATTGAAGAACTTTTCAAGACTCAGTTCACTCATTTATAAAATTGAGATGTGAATACTTATCCCCAGAGTGTGGAAGGAACTAGCACAATCTGTAGTGCACAGGGTCCATGGTTTGATTTCAATCTAGGTCTGAAACTTTTGGAAATTGTAGTTCAATTCAATAAACTTTGAATGGATATGATATTGGGCAAACAACTGCACACCTGCTCCTCAGTTCTTACACCTGTGTTCTGAGAAGTTTAGCTGAGCTGATTTCTGAGAATTCTTCAACTCTAGAAATTATGTGCAAATTGTTTTATATGCAAAGTACTTTCTTTACGTGTATGTGTGTATACGCATATACACACACTGACTATATATAGTATATACGCGAAGGGTGCCAAAAATGTATAAATATTTTAAGAGATGTTACCCATGTATTGCTTTTGAAGTTGAATTGAATATGGTAGCAATATGTAGTATGATGTTTGCTCAAAAGATGGCATTAATCAAATGAAGGCTAGTGCCATATTTTCTTAAAACCACAAAATGGAAAGTTTTTCTCTGAAGATGTATGTACATCTTTTTGGATATATATATATACATATATATATACATATGTATGTATGTATGTATGTATGTATGTATGTATGTATATGGGCTGGGATTTAGCTCAGTTGGTAGAGCACTGTGCTGCAGTCTCTGAGGTCCCGAGTTCAATTCCCATCACCGCAAAAATGGGAGAAGGGCCTGGCAATCCACTCCCAAGGCAATCCCGAAACAGTCAGCCATTGAAAACCCTATGAGGGTCGCTATGAGTCGGATATCGACTCGACGGCACCTAACAACAACAACATATATGTATACACACACACACACACACACACACACACACACTCCTCAGCATGCCCAGGGAATTGAGAATGTCATCTCCACTTACAGAAGACAAAGCTAAGCCTGGGAGAAAGCAAACAGCTATCCAAGATCACAATACTGAAAAGCAGAACCACTAGGATATGGAGTGGACCTGGGTGTTCATCAGGACTCCCCAGAACCCCACTGTGTGATACCACCATCTCAGAGACAGTACCACATTAGAGGACAGAGGAAGGCTGGGGCACTCTTAAAGCACTGAGCTTCTTGTGCCAGTTACCCAAGTAATGCCAACACTGTCTTCTTATCTTAAGTGTTTTGGAATCTAGACAAATACAGACACAAAAATAAATAAACAACCCATAATCTTTTCCGTCCTATTAAACCAATAGCTAACTATGAATGGGCTATGAGCCTCTCTGGGGAGGATAATGTCACTCACTTTTTGGATTCCATGCCTCTGGCACCCCCTGGACACAGGCAGGGGCTCCACGCATTCTACTTGGAATTGAGCTGCCCTTTTACTTCACCCATCTCTGGTTGCCAGCACCCTCTTAGCTCTTGTCTTTGCAGCTTCTTCTGACTACTTTTGGGAACTTCCCAGTTTGTTAAAGGAAAAGAATCTGAGAAACATGTATTTTGCTCTTTCCTTGTTACAGGAAGGAGCCTGAATTCACGAGGCAAGTGGATGGCAGAGGATGTCCTTGCTTTCCCCATTTGTAAAGTTATTCTTACTCTAATCCTTTACCCTGGTGAGGGTGCCCTTCCCGTACCACCACCACCTGCGGCACCATTACAACGTCAATTTTCTGTAGGTGGCAGGTAGTAAGGAGCATGTTTGCCCCACGATATTAGTGAGTTGGCTGATGTCTGCATTCTGTGAGGTGAGTAAGTTGATGCGCAGTTGTTCCTAATTTTATTTATAAGGATTCATGATTTGTGTCCTTTGAAAGCTTTTCCAGCCAAATGCTGCAGTAACAAAAATCAACTAAGTGAGAGGCATTCCCCAAAGGGCCTTGAGGAAATGAAAGGGGAAGGAGATTGAAGTGAGACTGAAAATGTGTGAATTAATATTTTATTCATTTATCTCCAGTGAAAACCCACAGTGGGCTATGCATGTTCTAGCAAGGCAAATTTGGCACTGAAGTATCTGTCACTTTTCTAAAAAGAAAAAGATGTCTTTAATCTTACTAGGATTAGGCTTTGGTCAAGGAAGCCTGCAGATCTGAGGTCTCCCAAGAGAGATGTATGGGACAAAATCTTTTTGTAGTTTTTTGAAGAGTTAGCTAAAGGCTTACCACTATGGAAAGAGGACAGAAGAAAAATGTTTATTGAGTATCTAGTATTTTTCCAGTCCAGAAAGCCTAGATCGATGTCAAACTCAGGAGCCTAAAAAAGTACTCAATTTTCCAGCTATACAAACTAACAATTTATTTAACCTTCCAGTGAATCATAAAATTTTTACAAGAATTAAATGAAGTAAGCAAAATAAAGCTCTTACAATAATTCCCAGCATGTATCAGCGTTGCTAAATTTTCTCTCTTATTATGATGAAGATTATTAAAATGTGGATGTGGGCATTTGGAACTGCTCAGGGATGGAGCTTAGCTCAGTTGGTAGAGAGCCTGCTCTGCACTCTCCGAGGACCTGGGTTCCATTCCCAGCACTGCAAAAATGGGACAAGGACATGGCAATCCACTTTCAAAAGCAATCCTGAAACAAACAGCCATTGAAAACTGTATGAAGGTCACTGAGTCGGACCCGACTTGACTCGATTTGATGGCACCTAACAATGACCAGTGACTGAGGGTGCTACTCTGGCATTAAGAGCTCAGCTTCCATACAATGCTTAATGTCTTAGAATTTATGCAACAGGTTTGCCCAAAGAGAATTGTCTCCATCTTATATGTCAATAGTACCCTTTTTGAGAGAGAAATCAAAGATGCTGTCAAATCAGTTATTATACAGTCTAATTCACAGATAAGGAAACTGAGATTTTCAATCATTTTCCCAAAGTCAAAAAGCTGTTAGTAAACATTTCCTCAGTTTTGAATGCACAAATTTCTATTGCTAAAGCTAATGCTCCTTTGGAGACACTCTGCTTCCTTGATTACAGGCATCCAGATATTAGTGTTCTAGTGCTTCTGAAGGCTGGGATTTGGCTCAGTGGAGGCTGGGATTTGGCTCAGTGGGTAGAGCACTGCGCTGCAGTCTCTGAGGTCCCGAGTTCAATTCCCAGCACCGCAAAAATGGGAGAAGGACCTGGCAATCCACTCCCAAGACAATCCTGAAGCACTCAGCCATTGAAAACCCTATGAGGGTCGCTATGAGTCAGATACCGACTCGACGGCACCTAACAACAACAACAACAGTGCTTCTGAGGGGGCTGAGATTTAGCTCAGTTGGTAGAGCACCACTCTGCAGTCTCTGAGGTCCCAAGTTCGATTCCCGGCACCGCAAAAATGGGAGAAGGACGTAGCAACCCACTCCCAAGGCAATCCCGAAACAGTCTGCCATTGAAAACCCTATGAGGGTCGCTATGAGTTGGATATTGATTCGAGGGCACCTAACAACAACAACAACAACAACAACAGTGCTTCTGAAAATTGGGGGTAAGTTAAAGTATTCCTATCATAATTTGAATAGAATCAATCTAATTGGGCAGAAAAAAATAGCCAAGTTATACATCAATTGTTGAACAGCAGCTTCAGCTACATAAGATGCTGCTCATTAGCTGGGAAGAAACCCATCTTTGTAATAATCTGTTTCTCTTCTGCTGGTTGTTTCTTCTCTCAGAACTGCTGTGAACACACAACAGAGACCACCTTGGGTCTCAGTGACCAGAGAACATGGGAAACTTCCATACAAATATGCATTATCCAATATCTAATTTAGTCTACCTTCACACTCATTTATTCTTTTAACAAGCACCTCTTGACTTTATTCAAGCACAAGACATTATACTAAGAACTGTGCATACAAAGATGAATCTAACATGTCACTGCCTTCAAAGAGTTTCTTTTAATGAGGGGGACATATATGAGAAAAGATGGGAATCCATTGTGAGAAGGGTGATAACAGGAAGATTTACAGGATACAAAGGCAGCACAAAAACCAGAGGGGGGCTCTCTCTCCACTCAGGAGTCCAAGGGTTTCAACACTGATTTGGACTTTTGTCAGGTGTGTACTAGGGCGGGGCTTTGGAGAAGAGAAGACAACAGGTGCAAAGTAAGAAGCAAAGCCAAGAAATCAGCTCTGCATAGTTAGGCAAGGTCTGAACAAGGATGTGAGGGGGAAATGGAGGTGTATAAGGTTAATCAGGGTCAATAGCAGGAAGGGAAGTTGCTGAAGAACTTACCTTTTATTTGGTAGTCAATGGGGAAAAGAAGTAATGTAGTAATAAAATTGTGAGTATTATTTGGATACATCATAATATTTAATGGAAAAAAAGTATCAAGATCTGCCTGTTCTGCCTATGATGCCCCTTTTAAATATCTAATGAGTCATCAAGTCCGCATAATGATTCCTGGGGTTGCATCTCACATTTATTTCTTTCCTTGCATCCCTTGTGTGGTTCCCTAATCCAAACTCCCATCTTTTTGCATTTGCATCACTATGATGGCCTTCCAATTGCACTGTCCGTCCTTTAATCCAGCCTTCACTTATAGAGCTTTCTAAAATCAAAAATACCAAGGAACATGTGCTAAATATTAGATAAGAGCTCAATATACACTTTTTAAAGGAATGTTAATAAATGTCAATTAAAACTCATATGAGTGTTTACAACTTACAAAGCTTTTTCTCAGGCCCCTTAAATTTTATAGCTGTCCTCTTTTGTATTACATTTTTCAAGGACTATAGGTTGTAAGAGGCAAAGAACAGATATTACAGAAACCAAAAGTACAGAGGTAATGGTTCTAGAGCCATACAAGGTACTAAGATATTCAACGTGAACATGGTAGTTTATTGAATTGGGGGTTAATAAGGTTTTTGAAACAGAAGAATATTGCCAGAGGTTGAATTGTGTCCCTTCAAAATTCATATGATGAAGTCTAAACTCTTTGTGCCATACAATATGGCATTGCTTGGAAATGGTGTCATTGCAGATGTGATGCGCTATGATGAGACTCATACTGTAATATGGTGGGCTCCTTATCTAATATGATTGGTGCACTTATAGAAAGAGAAAATACAAACACAAATACAGATGTGGAATGGTGGAAGATGCTGTGATTAGACAGAGGGAAAAGATGGCCATTTAGAAGCCCTGGGAGAGATGTGGAACTGACCCATCCCTCACAACCCTCAGAAGAAACCAATTCTGTCAATACATTTGAACAATACTTTGAACTTCTGACATCCAGAACTGCGAGCCAATACATTTGTATTGTTTAACTCACCCATTCCATAATACATTTTTATGAAAGTACTTGCAAATTAACATGAACGTCAAGGAATTATGATGTTAGGCTTTGAATGGCGGATGCATATGGCTGCCTTGTGAAGACACTGTTTATTCTCTTGGGTAAGTATCTTTTTCATTGGGCTTTAACTTGTCTTTGGATAAAAGCCCGAAGGCTACTGGAGCAGCTTACAGTCTTTAGAAGTTTTCAGTCTTCCTTGCCATGCTCAGTGACCTTTGACCAATGACTGCATGTTGTAAGAGTAGGAACCACCAGCTCTCTGGCATCTGAGGTAGCACCTATACTCCAGAGATTCCCTGCACTTCAAGGATGAGGCTCCCTTCCACAGGACTTCATCTGATAGTCCCCTTGTTCACCTTCCCCCATTCTTTTTCCAGATATCCCCAGGAGTATTGCCCTAATAAATGACCTGCTCCTGAATCCACATTTCAGTATCTACTTATAGGGACCCCAGCCTTACACAGTGTTGACCCCCACCCCCAGAATCTATAATGCCTAAAGTTGGAGTGGAAAGTGCGTCTGTGATTGCTTCATAAATAAAGGAAGTGAAGTTGTAAATGCCAGCCAAGGGGATGGCTGAAATGCAGAATGGCAAGGTGGCATTTCCCTTAGAAGACAAAGAGTTTTTGCACAAGGATGGCAAAATAACAAGGATGGAGTTGGCCAGGAAGACTTACGAGAATGTTATCACAACCTCTGCGTTCTTTGTACACAAGAAGCCATTTATTGTTGTGGAAAAAATGGCCATAGTTGTAAGCATGATGGAACATAAAGTGTACCTGGTAAGTTTGGTGTTCAAATATGCTGATTCTTAGCATGTATCTTTCCATATTCTCATTGGGCTCTAAGAGTTAAGGCAATGTGTAACTTGTAGCAAAGAAGTGACTTTTTCACCTGCAGAATTTGGCTCAGTGTTAGTTAAACGCTTTGGAATTTCAAGTGATTTTTTTTCTTTAAAATGTCTAAATGCTGTGTTGATAAATGTCACATAGAATAACGAATGTGATGGAATGTGCTGAGGATAATGGGAGTTACTTTCTAGTTCACCTGAACCATGACTTGTCTACATTTAGCAAGAATAATGAATGTAATTTAATACAGCACCTTTTCAGAGAAGCGACTCAAAACACTTTTCAAAGTGAATATTAAAATGCTGAATTATGCAATAAAGACATAGATTTAAGTAGATAATAATAGATCACCACAAAAGCACACAATGCCACAGAGGGTACAATTTAAAAATATGCATTATATTGTTATTATGGAAAAGGATGAACATAGAAAGAGAAGTTGATGTGGAATAAGGAAAACAAAGGTCAGTAGAGATTAAATAGTGATTGTAATGAATAGAGCCAGCACAGGACAATGCAAAGGGCATGAAAGCCAGCTTCCGGTGGAACAAAGTTTGATCCATCATGGATGATCTGGATGGCTTTTAACAAGCTTTTCTAACTTGAGTTTTAGTTTCTCTGCATATGTAGAATGAGCCATATTACCAGCTTTCTATGGTTTTCATGAGGGAATTAATGAGATAATATATACTTTAGCATTTTCCCAATAAGATAGCTTTTTATTAGCACTATCTCTTATTATCAATGAAATATAATAACTATAGCCACCTTCCACTCATTCACCTGCTGCCCATCTTAACATACATTAGTGGCTTGTCACTAAATCAATCCATTGCAGTCCTATCTCTTGCTATTCCATACGTAATAGTCATAACTCATATTTACAGCTTGAAGAAAATAAAACTTAGAGACCTAGTCTAGCCATCTTATTTTATACATAATAAATTGAAGACTGATGACATGAAGTGATTTGTTCACAATCACCCATAATTGTAGCTACAATTTTGTTCCAAGATCTCTACTCAGCACATTACATGCATGATTTGATTCCTATAATGACACTATGAGAGATACATTCTTAGTTATCCATGGATAAACTGAGGCACGTAGAAAGGAAATAATCTGTAATAAATCACACAGATCTTAGATGGCCCATTTTATTTTTCATACGTGGGCCCAGGTGAATCCTTAGCAAGGGTCTTCAGAGTCTCTACCTCCATCCTCACCTTCTCACTCCCACACTCTGCTTTATTTTCACAGGGCCAGAAAGTGGCATAGGTCTTACATTCCTGGTACTTATATAAATGGGTTGCTGGTTGCTATGGCTATGTTCCTTCTCTTAGGGATTTTTTTGTGTCCTGGCAGGGATGGGAAAGTTGGGAGCATGTTGCACTTAGCACCGTCTCTTGTTTTCCTCTACATAGAGACTTTTGCCTGCGTATTTTCTACTCTCCTTCTGTCCTTCAACTCTGAATCAAGGATTTGGGTCAGAAAATCCATACTTTAATCTGTGACATTAGACAAGACAAAAAGGCATTCTGAGTCAGAAGTTCTTTGTATGACACATGGGGCTTTATTATTTCCATGAAGTTTTCATGAAAGTGATAGATGTGAAAATACTTTGAAAGTCAAAAAAATCCACTGTATATTACTCATTTTTTGTATGTCAAACAAAAGGAGAGGTTTATGATGAGTCTTTGGATAATTCATATGGTATGAGTGAGATATATTTGCTAGTCCACTGATCATAGGACACTAAATCACAAAACTATGATTACTCTGCTGAATTCTCAGAAGCTATTCCAGCTAGGCTGGTTTTTGAATATAGGACAGAGGTAGAATACTAAGTGCTTTGAAATGATGGCTAAGGAAATGATGGTTAAGGTCACAGAACTTTCATATCAGGTCACCAATGCGACTTTATAAGCCAGAAAAGTCCTTGGCAGCAGCCTCTTCCAACAAATCAGCATGTCAAAAGAAACAATGACTCTTCCTGTGAATCAAGACCCAAACCACTAAACTGTCCAAGATGGACCTGGAACAGAAGTCCCCAAGGCAACCTTGATACATTTTACTCCTTTCACATTCATTGAGGGCAGGTGTAGGAGCTGACAGCATGCTTTCCATCCAGCCAACAAAGAGGCTCATCTATCCAGGACAACCATAGAGACTCAGATAAAGGAGTGAATCAACTGCCCATTATAACTGTGGCCATCCTGTGGCCAAGCTACCAAGTGTTTATTCTCTAACGTGAGTTATGATAAGAATTTTGATTTGGACTGGAACCTAGAAAGAAAAGAAGAAAATATAATAGGTCATTCCAGATTCCTAACAACAACCAAGGTGGAATGATTTGCTACCACAAATTCAAGGGAAACCAGGTCAACTGTGGATTGTCGATTGTCATTTCCAGTCTTACAGATTTCAGAGATAAAAGGCATTACATACAATACCTGGCCCAACCTCTTTTTACCCAGGAGGAAATGTAGAGCCAAGAGGTGAGGCAACTTGTTCAAGGGCATCCAATTAGTCAAATGGTGGAACAGGGTCTAGTTGCTGGTCTCGTTATACTTTTATCAACACTCTTTCCATGATGCAACATGGCTTGTTTATACTTCCTCCAACACATATATATTGAGTGCTCATTATGCTTAGCTGTGTTTCCAGGACTAGATTTAGAGAGAAAACAAATTAAGTAAACAATAAATAATCCTTTATTGACATATACTATCTCATTTGGCTGGGGTTTAGTTCAGCTGGTAGAGGGCTGTTCTGCAATCTCTGAGGCCCTGGGTTCAATGCCCAGCACTGCCAAAATAGGAGATGGACATGGAAATCCACTCCTGAAGCAATCCCCCCAAACAATCAGTCATTGAAAACCTTATGAGGGTAACTATGAGTTGGACCTGACTCAACAGCACATAACAACAACAACAATCTCACTTAATCCTAACAACAGTACTGTGAGTCTGGGACAATTATCCTTAGTACAAATGAGGAAATTAAAACTTAGTTGTAGTCACACAGGCATTTGATAGCAGAGCAGTAACTTCAATTTAAGTTGTCTGACTCTACATTCTAAGGTTTATCATGTTGTCTTTCTCCATCCAGGTATTTTTTCTTCCTTCCTCAAATCTTATGCCCCCATACACACTTATTTACACTAGGCCTTAAGAACCCCTGATCCTCAAGAGCAGCCCACAAACAGAAGGAGCAAACATATATCTACTGCTTATCAGTCTTGGTATGGGCTAAGAAGGAAAGTGAAGCCAGATAAAGGAGAAGCAGACTGGCTGGAGGAGGCACTATTTTCCATGGCGTACCCAGGCAAGACTCTTCCGAAGAGGTAATATTTGAGCACGGGATGAAAATTACAAAGTCCGAGGGTAGAGATGGGAAGTTGGGTAGAGGCTATGGACTTGGCTTTGGTAATGAAAACACAAAGTGAGACCTAACAGAGGAGTCAGCATAGCGTAGCAAATAAGAGCCCATGCTCTAACAACAATGACCCTGGCAGTAAATATCTGTTCGCTCATTGACTGAATA
Source organism: Pedetes capensis (assembly GCA_007922755.1). Taxonomy (NCBI): domain Eukaryota; kingdom Metazoa; phylum Chordata; class Mammalia; order Rodentia; family Pedetidae; genus Pedetes; species Pedetes capensis. The sequence goes on from VMDO01031033.1 coordinate 11,359, forward strand.
TCTGACTTGAGCAAGTTTACTCAAATTCTCAGGACCTCAGTCCCCTCCTCTGTTAGATGGGGTTGATAATCGTACTCACTTCTGGGGTCGAGTGAGGATTTTTAATTGGAAGCAGTGACCGGAACACAATTTTCCCCTTTCAGCATTAAATGGCGCATTCATCATCCTTTTCACTTAATATCATTACCCTAGATTCTGTTTTTATGCTTTTTCCTTTTGAAAACTAACAGAATCTTTTTATACTCTTATTTTTTTTAAATAAAATATGAGAAAGGGAAATAAAATAAAATCAGTAAAAGGGAAGCTGTTCTAGCTGACTCAAGGGAGTAGGAGGCAAACACAGCATCTGCTCAGCTCCACCCCAGCCCCGCGGTGGTCCTGAGGAGGCTCCAGGTTTCTGAAAACACTCTTAATGACCTTCCCTTAACTCCTAACACGATGATCAGTATGACATAGAGGCTGGGTATCTCATTGTTAAAAAATGTCAAAAGTTGCAAAGTAGAACATCATGGCTCTTTCATTTTGTTTCAGAAAAGCGATTACTAGGGCACATCACACAGAGCCATCCTTCTCAAGGTGGTTGTTGGGGCTTGTTTATTTAGCTCAGGCTTAGTCACAAGTTCAGAACATTCTGTGGGTTTTACTGGAACTCAAGATCATGGCCCATCCCAACTCAGATCATTCAGGCTGAGGTGGCCAGTGACCTCCGCTGGATCCGTGCCTCAAATTCTCAGGAACCATGAGTGAAAATGGGCCTGGAGCTTCCTCTTCAGCCTTAGGCATGGCCTCTATGGCTTCCCCATCTCCAAAGGCCTCGAGCTGCTGAGCTGCAAGGGGCCTGGGTAGGTGTGATGGCTCGTGTCCAGTGCACCCTAGGGACACCATCCATTTGCTGAGGCATAGAGTCTGCCGGTTTGTGCTTCTGGAAATATTTCCATCACCTACAGGTCAATGAGTGATGTTGTTATTTCTTTCCTGTGTCTTGTAAGGTGCTGTGAAGTTGGGTGTGGTTAAGCCCAAATATGGGTCTGTTGTTGAGGGTTTGTTGGTCTCTGCCTGTTTACTTCAATTCACCTCACCGCAGTACTGAGCAAAACCCCAATCTCTTCAGAGTTCCTGCACCTCACCCTGTTCAGGGAAAGTCACATTTGTTGAATATCCTACTGTGTGTCTGGTGGAGGATAGACACGTTCACCTGCAGAAACTAGCTGAATCCTTTCACCAGTCCTGAGAGTAAAGGTCATACTCCTTCTTTAGAAGTGGAAAATGAGATCCCAAAACTTTAAAGGACTAACTTAATGTCACACAGTGAATGAATGGCAGAACAGACTTTCAAAGGAAAGTCAAGTCGATTCAGAATTCCTTTTTCTTTCCATTGTGCTGTGCTTTAATGAGAAAGTTCAGTAATTTACATAATTTAGATAAAAAATGTTTAGTGTATAGAATAACCCCAGATGAAGTTGCCACATTTTTAATACTTGAAGTTTACTTATCCAGCTGAATTTTTAGATGGGATAATTCAGCATGTGTGTGTGTGTGTGTGTGTGTGTGTGTGTGTGTGTGAGAGAGAGAGAGAGAGAGAGAGAGAGAGGGAGAGAGAGAAGAGAGATAACTGGTGTATTTATGTGCATGTGTTACGTGTGGGGAGGCAAATGCATAGGGCATAGAAAAATGCAAATGCAATAAGTAGGAAATAAGTATTCTCATCTCTCTGGCCTCAGTTTCTATTACAAAAAATTTAAAAATTGTGGCTAGAACACTTCCACTGTCATTTCCAGTTCTTAATGCAGAGTCTACCCTGTGTGAAGACAGTGATGATGCTTTGTTCCGTTTTGTTTTGTTTTCTGTCATTCACTTATATTTAATAACTTTTGTTTCCCCGGAAGTCAAATAAAATCTGAGAGAAAAATCAGGTGGGATGCCTATAAAATGAGCCTGGCTTCCAGGCTTACCCACTACTAAGGAAAGCTGTGGGCCTAAAAGGGGCTGCTTATTGTTGCACAGGTGTCCTGGGATGCGTTTCTTAAGGGGTGAGGAGTTAGGATAACCTCATCACTGATCACTAGACCCTCCAACTCCAGTGACAGAAGCATAGATAAGAGAGATGTGGGGAAGACTGGGCATATAAGAAATAACAACAGGGAATTATGGAGGTGAAATTCACCATGCCTGCCTTGAGGTTTGGAAGAAGCTGTTATCAGGGCCCGTGTGGACGTGTAGCTGAGAAGTTAGGCATCAAGGGTTGAGTATTGGGTGGTGTGGGGCAGTGAGGACATCCAGAAATGCCTGCACTGTGCTTACTCATGGAGACCTGGATTAGTGGTAGATCGGAAAAGGGAAGGAGGAGGGGATCCAAAAAATTCAAAGAACGAAAGTCTAAGGAACAAGACCTGTGACTGGATCAAAGGATCTTCGGTATGAAGATTGAACAACAATAGGTATCTGTCATAGGCAGTTCAGGAAACTATGGTATATAGCTCATACCAAGCCAACTTCGGCCAGCACATGCTCATTTCTTACCTAGTGGTTTAGGGAATCTGTGTTATACAAACAAGACTCAGAGGTGGAAGGGGCTTTAGAATCTACTTTATCTAACTTTCTTTACAATACAGGCACAACTTGCACCTAACCTCAAAAAATGGAGAATATTTCCACTATTTTTCAAGCTTTCCAAATCGTTTGAAGAATAGTAGTAAGGCCACAATAGAACAAGACAGAAGAGCTTGGAATGTCAACTATGGCACTTACTTGTTTTATGGCCTTGGGCAAAAAACTGCAATTTTTATGAACCTCAGTTTTTGTTTTAAAGGAAATTGGAATTCTTTGTACTTTATAGAGGGTGTTGTGAGAATTAAATAAGATGATTACAAAATGGTTAACACATGCTTGGCTCAAGGAAAGTACTCAATAAAGGTTATCTTTTAGTATGTCTTATGCAAACGTATCTCATTTTAATTCTGTGAGTATCTTATGAGGTTGTTATTATTACCCATACTTTATGTATGAGCCAATTGAGACTAAGAGAATTTAAATTATGTTGATCATGGTAACAAAACTAATATATGGCAGAGCTGGGAAATAAGCCTAGGTTATCTAGCTCCAAAGCCCAATTGTTTTCAATTAAATCACGATGCCTTCATGTTGAGCAAAATTCTGCTTTTCCGCAACTGAGAAGCAACATAACATAGTCTTAAGGATATGAGATAATGCTGTCCTTGCAGCATTATGAAAATAAAGTGAGGTAATAAAAATAAACACTTTGTACACTGGGCATATAATATTCACTTGTCCTGGCACAGAGAAAGCGTTTAATAAATAATTGTTAAATAATTGATGACATGTAGGTACATTTGCGCAGCACCACAGAAAAAGTCTGTTTCTACCCTATCATGGCAGATAGGACAGGATGTTATCCATGTCTCTTTCCAATGGATTCTCCTTCCCCTCCCCTTCCCTCCAGCTGTTTCTCATGTCTTTAGACACAGGTCACATGGAATGGCTGCCTAGGTCACTGTGGGAGAAACCAAGAGGAGACGCTCACAGGCTTCTCCCAACCCTGATTCCCCCAACCCCCGGGTCACCTAGCCTCATTTCCGTTTCCCAAACAAGGCATGCTTTGTGAAATGCTACCCTGATTTTCCATTCTTGAAGAAGAAGAGAGAACTTTAAAGCACAGCTGAAGAACTTGACCTGGGTGAGGCCCACAACGTGGAAACATCTGACAAGCCGCTAACACTTAGAGCACAACCTGAGCACCTCACATATGCAATGGGAAGTGGTTTTTCAGATCTCCTCCCCAGAGCTGCCTCCTCCAAATCTTTGTTCTTAATGAGGTATTAACTTGCTTTTACTCTTCAACAACTTTAGTTCTCAAGCCTGAGACCTGTTTACCCAAATTGTTCTTTCTCTTGTCATGTTAGAAAAGCTGGCATTGTGACGATATGCCAGTAGCACGATATTGTACACAGAGGGAACAGTGTTCTTAAAGGAGGGTGACAGGTTATTGCCCCTATAATTTTAGCACATCTGAAAAGTAAGAGGGTGCCAAGAGCTGATGTTCTCAAAAGGTATGTAGGAAAGCCAGTACATGCTACCTGGATTCCAACACTGGGTAACTGCCCCTGGGTTCTGTCCAAGGCCTGGATACCAACTGAGGTTCACATGTCTTTGTTTGTAAAATGAAATCCATTGCTTCCATATTGAGAAAACTCCATTTTCCAGAATCTGGCATGCAAAGCCCTTCATGTGCTTCTTTATATACATACACATTTAGCAAATTTCCTAGCTACACTAATTAACATTTATGGAGGACTTTTCTCTGCTTTTATTATTGTTTCCTTTTAGCTATATGTTGGTCATTGTGCTGAGAAGTTTTTCATGAAAATTTTATTTCATCTGCATAACATGGCTAGGGATATATATTAGTGTTGCCATTTTTAGATGAAAATATTGGAACACAGAATGATTTTTACTTATTACTATTCCTAATTGTATGAGCATTAGAACTTACCAAAACTTGTGGGCATTGTCAAATTAAAAAAAAAGCTAAGATACAAGTCTATAAAGATTTCAGAGTCGCCTGGGTGATATAGATGGATGGAGAAATAAATAGATAAGTAAGAGACATTTACCTTCAAATTTAACTTTCAATAACATGAATAACAAAGTATAGCATTGTCGCCTCACATCAAATACCTATACATATGTACATGTGATTAAAATAAGCATTTTTAAAAGATACATGCAAAATCAAAAAAAGATAAATCTCTAAATCTCCAAAATTAAGATGAAATTCAAATTACTCATGAACTGACATTGTAGGAACTTATGAATAGCTACTAGATGCAGGCACAGGTTCTCATGATTGATGGATGAGGTTTGAATGCCTCTCTGGGATCAGGAAGATCAATGTTTGAGCCTCAATACAGTGCAAAGGAGAAACTTATGAGATATTGTGAGATTCCACTTATATTAAAAGGTTATAAGAAAAACTCCAAACACTGACATACAAAAGCAACACAAAGCTTGTCCTCTCCCTGGGCCCTGGATGGAAAAAAATGTCTTTCAGGAGAAATTGAAACTCAAGACTGTACCACTTGAGGTCATGGAATCTGAATTTATTCCTAAACAGTATTGATATAAAACCTAGTTGTAGATATGTAAACCAACTAGATATCGACAGGGAAGAAAATATAAGATGTGTATAAGTCAGCCTGGCTAAATCCTAACAGTGAAAGAAATAATCTCCACTGACGATCAGGTCACAATCACAAATTATAAACCACTTGAGAAAATAATCCACCACAAAGGCAGGCCGGCAGCCACAGCTCAGGGAGGAGATGGTATAATGAGAATTCAATAAATAGGATAATCTGAGAGGGGCTGTAATTATTTAAATTAAATTTACTAAAAATAAGTAAAACCATTAAAACAAAAAAGAACAATGAACTATGAATAGAAGCCCTGGTACAATTTACAAAAACAAAGCAAATAAAAGAGAATTTCTCTAGATGAAAGTAAGGTAGCTATGAGCAGGGAAAAACCTCAATGGAAGATTATGCAACAAATTAGATACAGAATCAAGAAATAGTGAAAATAGATCTGAAAAACTCACACCGAATGTGGTACACCAAAAAACAAGCCATACAAAATATGAAAGAGAACCTGAGATGTGGAGATAGGATAAGTTTACTCAACACAAATAAAATATCCAAAAAAACCCAAAAAACAAAAAACAAAAACCAGAATAGAGAGAATGAGGGGAGGGGAAGTAACATCTTAAAAAAATCAAGGCTTAGGAGTTTCTAAATATGTGCATCTTCAGAATAAGGAAGCACATTGAGTTCTGTGCATAATAAAACAAACAAACAACAACAACAACAACAAACACAGCCCCAATTAGACACATAATGGAGAAATACAGAATGCCAAACACAGAGAAATGATGGTAAATGCAAGCAGAAAGAAAAGACAAATTACTGATGATGGTATAACAATTAGACTGACAGAAGCAATGGCTGCTGGAATTGCCAGGAGGAATAATAAGCCAATAAGTTAGAAAGTGTGCAGATGAATCTAAAGAAGGCTTACTGTAGAAAATAAGATTCTTACAGAGGCACTACAAACAGGATTGAACTAAAATATTAGTTATCAACAACACCATGAGGGATAAAAAAAGGAGATAAATGGTAAAGTGTGCTAAAATGCTTATATTTTAAAGGGGATAGGTAAATCCATTGCCTGTAGCCATGGCATCTGATCCTGTCAGACATCTGAAGCTAAGCAGGGTCAGGCCTGGTTAGTCCTTGGATGAGAGACCATCTGGGAATACAGGGTGCTGTAGGCTGGGGAGAAGGACCTGACACACCTCTCCCGAAACACCTAGCCATCAAAAGCCCTATGAATAGCAGAGAAACAGTGACATAGTGCCTGGCATGGCACAGTGTTGGAGAGTGCTTTGTCTGTTGTACATAGGGTTGCTATGAGTCGGTCCCGACTCGATGGCACCTAACTACAGCAACAACAAGTAAATCCATTATGACACTGTTAATCAAGGTTAAATGTAATGACATCAAGGATAATCCTAAAGAAAAGAACATAGAAACTGTAGGTTTTAAATCAGTAGAGTATGAGGGAAGGAGTAGGAATAAAGACAATCTGGTTGATGTGAAAGAAGGTAGAGGAAAAGAAAAAAGCACAGGAGAAGAAAGGAAGTCAGAAATCACAAAATAATATTAGTAAATAGAACACTGAGCCCAGAGTTTGACTCATTTATAAATGAAGACTTGTTGTTGTTGTTAGGTGCCGTCAAGTCGTTATCTGACTCATAGCGACCCTCATAGGATTTTCAAAGGCTGACTGTTTTGGGATCACCTTGGGAGTGGATTGCCAGGTCCTTCTCCCATTTTTGTGGTGTTGGGAATTGAACTCAGGACCTCAGAGACTGCAGTGCAGCGCTCTACCAACTGAGCTAAATCCCAGCCCAAATGAAGACTTAGTACATGAAAAATCATCAGGAATGAAATGGTTGCCCAGTGACTCAGGAAGCCAAGGCAAATGGATGACAAGTTGAAGGTCAGAGGAAGCCTGCACAATCTAGTGAGATCTTGTCTCAAAAATACATATACATAAATGAGGCTGGAGTGTAGCTCAGTGGTGGAGCACTTGCTAAGATGCACCAGGCCCTGGATTCCACTCCACAGGACTGGAAAACAAAATCATCAGGAACATAAGGACCAGCCAATAAACAGTGCTAGAAAAAGTGTCCTTCCATACTGCAATAAGTAAGTAAGTATCTCACATTATCCATACAAAAAATTTCTGAGTGAATTAAGGACCTAGATGTGAATAACAAAATTTTCAGACAGAAATATAGATTATTTTATTAACTTTGACTAGAAAAGGAAGTTTCACTAAGGTACAGAAAGACCAAATTATAAGGAAAAACATTGTTAACTTTAATTACTTTGAAATTTAAACCACCTGCATAATAAATGCAGCTACATAGAAGTGGAAAGACAGAGACTGGTAAAATTATTAGAAAAAGCAAAGGAGAAAAAAGCTGGAGTGTAAAATATACATGAAAGAAAAACAACCTTATTATTGTTGTTGTTAGGTGCTGTTCATTCAGTGTCTGACTCAAAGTGACCCTATGTACAACAGGAGAAACACTATTGTTAGTGCATCTCTGCTATTCATAGGATTTTCAATGGCTGATTGTTTTTTGGGAGTGGGTTGCCAGGTCCTTTTCTCAAACCTACAGCATCTCCCAACAAGTACTAACAAGGCCCAGCCTTGCTTAGCTTTCGAGATCTGACAGGGATCAGATGCCACAGTGGTATGGCAGCAGGCTAACTTAATTATAGAACAGACAAATTACTTAAATAGTTAATTTATATAAAAAAAAAAGACAAGAAAGGCTCATCAACAGTAAAATTCCATTCCATATTTTTCTCTTTCTCCCTTTCTCTCTTTCTCTCTTTCTTCCTTCCTTCCTTTCCTTCCTTCCTTCCTTTCTTTCTTTCTTTTTTTTTTTTTTTTGTGAATGAGGGTTGAACTCAGGGCCTCATGCTTGCATGCTTTGCAAGTGCTGGACCACTGAGTTGCACCCCCAGCCCATTTTTTAACTTTTTGAGACAGGGTTTCACTATGTTACACAGACTGCCTCTGGTCTCGAACTTGTGATCCTCCTACCTCCGCCTCCTGAGCCACTGGGATTATAGGTGTGCACCACCGTGCCCAGCTTCATAGTTTTCAATATTAATTTTAATAAGCTAAAAAAATAAGTCCTGGTAATAATGTGGAGAAATGGCAGGCTTATTTGCTATTGACAATAGTTTAGATTGAAACTCAATTTGTACAGCAGTGTTTCAATAATTATAAATCTAGGCCGAGGTTTACCTTAGTTGGTAGAGAGCCTGCTTTACACTCTCTGAGGACAGGAGTTTGAGCCCCAGTATTGCAAAAATGGGAGAAGGATGTGGCAGTCCACTCCTGAAAACCATCCCCAAACCATCAGCCATTGAAAACTATATGAAGGTCATTATGAGTCGGATACAGTTCTCGGCACACAACAATGGCAACAACAACATAAATCTGTACATGGTGCCTACACATGACCACTCTCTTAGGCAGACCATATATTTTAGGCAGGTTGATCTCTTCCCTGGGTCAAGACATAGGTTCTTGGGCTCAATAGTAACTTATTATATACTGAATGGGGCTGTGATTTAGCTCAGTGGGTAGTGCGCTGTGCTGCAGTCTCTGAGGTCCCAAGTTCAATTCCCAGCACCACAAAAATGGGAGAAGAGCCTGGCAATCCACTCCCAAGGCAATCCCGAAACAGTCAGCCAGTGAAAACCCTATGAGGGTCGCTATGAGTCAGATACCGACTCGACGGCATCTAACAACAACAACAATATACTGAATGGTGATAGGACTTAAGGGTGTCCAGTTAGACAGAGGCCACTGTTGTTACTCGGTGCACTTGCCCTTGCTGTCCACACATCAAGCAGTGTGTAGCTTTAGCAACCAATGACAATCATTTTGGTACCACTAGGGAAGGAGCCTCCCCACAACGGATTCAACACTGAGCAATTAGTGTTGAGAAATGAAGAGAAGCAATTCCTGGTCCTATCTTTGAGTCACCATCTGTAGCCGTAACACCCTGGCATCCAATCTTGACAGATCTTGGCAGCTAAGCAGGGTCGGGC